>JAKSZP010017344.1:0-119243 GCA_022478985.1 Massospora cicadina
TTTGGGTTTGAACCCTGAGATTATGGGGTTCTGGGTAAATACTATTTGATTACCCCAGTTGAGGTTTATCCCTGATATTGACAGATTTTGAATTTCGTTAAGGATTATCCCTAATATCGTTTACTCTATTTATTGGATTGGATTGAATTCCTGTCGTCTGACTCATATAACATCTCTGATTTAGGCATAAAATCTGACAACGCCCCCTCTAGATCTTGGCGCGGGGAAGAACAGCTGAAGAAGTGACTGTGTAACCAAATTATCATGATGCCTTGAGCGACCTTTACAATTAGTGTTTGTTACCTCACTTATAAATAGCTTTGTAGCAACTTACTAGTTAGTTCCCAATTTGTTATTGCGACCTCCAGGCCATTGATGGTAGAAAAGGACTAGATCAACCGGTTAGAAGGTATGCAGAGGTTCATGCATGTCATTAAACCGACTAATGTCTTTATTAGTGGCGGCAGACAAGTTTTTGGAAGCCAGGGCCTGAATTCATATAATCTCATTGACATACTTTGCATAGTGACTTCATGGGCTTAAAGAAAGGCTTGTTTATAGATGGCTTGCGCTTTTGAAGGCATCTGGGAATTTCTTCCGCAAAGTGCTTGGAAGGACAACATTTTTATTCCAATGATAGCTTATTCTATAGGCCAGAATTTCACTGATCAAAATTGGGGCCAATGAAGGGTTCAGTCATGGCCATCTTCCAGAGAGTTGCATTTAGGTACCATTATCCCGCTCTACCATTCCATTAGTTGCTGTATGGTAGGGAGTGGAAAATAACTGAGTAATCCCATCGGTTCATCTAAATCATTCACCTATGACAATTGGAAATTTTGCCCATAATAAGAGATAATTATGTTAGGGCACCCAAGTTGGGTGATAATTTCAATCACATAAAAACGTGGTGGTAGCTTTTTCAAAGCAGAGGGTAGAGATATTGCTTTGATCCACTTAGTTAAGTGATTCACAGCTAAGAGGAGGAACTGATGACCATTGGAGGCTCGAGAGGGGTCCTAAAACATCAATACTAATAGTATGGATGGTTCATAGGGTGGAGCCACAGGATGTTGAGGTCAGGGATTAAGTCCTTCTTGACTTTTACATACCATGCAGGACTCTAATACATCTTGGATTGAGACAAGCATTCCCTCTCTTAGTAACATTGAGCTTTGAGCCACTAGTAGGAATCCAAATTCCCCATGGCTGACATGCAGATGTCCCTTCAATATAATGTCAGTTATTGTTGATGGGCGTATAGGGCAACCATCAATGGTCCAGATTTTTGATAAGTTTTTTTAGGGTCATGGGTTTGTCTTTCCATAAGTGTGTATGAGTTTTAAGTCATTAAATCGATTTTTCTCAGGGTCAGTTAGAGTTAATATGGGGAGTTGGATAAGCAATCCACATTTTGATGGATGGGCCTTAGTCAATGAATGATAGAAAAATCATACTTTTGAAGTTTTAACGCCTATTGGCTAACCTCCTGTCAAATCCTTCATTTGTTGTAGCCATTTTAAGGAAGCATTATTGGTAATTGAAGTAAAATGATTCCCATATAAATGGGTCAAAATTACTTAATAGCCAATAGTACCACCAAGCATTCTCACTCATAATGCTATAAATGCGTTCAGCTCTGGTTAAGGTCTTGATATAGTAAGCGATGGGATAGTCCACTAAGTTTTTATTGTGCTGAGATAATATAGTTCTGGTAGCTATATTACTAGCTCAAGTAAAAAGTAAAAAAGTTTTATTGAAGTTGAGATGTGTAAGTAAAAGGTGAATGAAGAAAGCTATGCGTAATAGATTAAATGCTTTCTATTGCTTTTCCTTCCATTGAAAGGGTGTACTCTTCTTCAATAAATATACTAGAATATCAGAGGTGTTGGCAAAATGGGGAATAATCTGGTTATGATATCCCACCATCCCAAAAATTATTTGTATGTACCATAGGTATTTAGGGGACATCTTAGAAATGGCCAGAACATTTATTGTCCATTGGGGATATCTCGTATTTGCCTACCTTATGGACCAAAAAATACATTTTGTTCTGAAAGAAGGAGCGTTTTGACAGCTTTAGTTTTAACTAGGCCTTCTGTAACTGGTGGAAATCTTTCCTGAGAAAATCTTTGTGCTCAGTAAAAGTTCTCAAAAAACTTCTTCCATTGTTGAGATAAACTAGCACACACATCGTTACAAGTCACCCAAAAGTCCATCCCTGGCGCTTTGGAAAGTAGCAGGGGTATTGCATAACCCCTGCGGCATTTGAGTGGTCTCAAATAGTTTTTCACTTGAAATGAAAACAAATTTTTCACAATCTTCCAGTGACAAATCAATTTGCCAGTACCCACTGGCGAGATCCATAGCTAAAAATAGTGGGAACCTGACATCTAGTGTAAGGAATTATCAATACATGGCAGTGGATAGCTATACTTTCATGTGATAGAATTAAAGTGGTGATAATCCATGAAACACGGTGTCCACCTTCCTTATTTCAAATAAATAAGAATTAGGAAGCTCACAGGCTTTTAGAAGGCACAAGTAACCTGGCCTACAACAGTTGTATGTTTTTAAAGCCACTTGAACTTCCTTCACTTTATATTTTCTGTATGGCCAAGATTTAGATATAAGGGTGTCCTTGGTACCAATTTGATAAATTACCCCTGACATTTTCCCATAGTCACCTGCTATGGAGTAAAGAATATTGCAATACTCCTCAATGAGGTCTTCCACATTCTGGCGTTCATTAGGGGTGAGGTTGTCTCCAATTTTACTTTTAACCAGAGATATTGTGTGTGTGATGGATTGGGGCCAGCTGGATCCGCATATCTTCCTAGTAAATATTGGTCAAATTCACACATGAATTCAGAGGTCATACTTTGAAAGTTGAACCAATCACGAGAACCATTCATAATGGAAGTCATAGGTAAGAATTCAGGGATTTGTGAACAAGGATTGATCTGGAATATTGAATGCCCGGTATCTTGAGTCCTCTGAGTTTTCATTATGTGGGACTTGAGATTTGCATGTGCAAAAATGTGGTTATCGCTTGAGAGCTTAATTTATTGTTTAATATATTAAACTCATGAGAATTGCTTTAAAAAACAAGAAAACGGCAACTGCAAATACAGTTTTTTTTCAATCAGAAAAACTCAATAAAAGTTTAAGCTTGCTTGATTTAAAAAGAAGTTTATTTATATAAGAAATTTTTAAGAATAACCCAAACCATGAGCTATGCGAGTGAGCTAGGCCAGGCTTTGGCCTTGTTCGTAGTACTATCATGGTGACAGGACTTACTGTTTGCTTGCAGCATCGCCAGGACTCTAGTACATGAATACATTGGAATTTCAGGGAATGGTGCACGGGCAAGAGGGTGGTTCTTCGCGGGACTATCAGTCATTTTGGTCTGTGACATGGCTGGTGCTGCTCAACTCATTTGTCACAAATTGGCAAGAACCTATGCATTACATAAAACGAAACTCAAATACCTTCCTTTCTGTCTTGTGGGGCCCCAGGAAGAAGCGGTGGTTATCAGCGAAGAGGAATAAGACTGACTTCTCTTAACTGTGGTTATGGTAGAATTTTTGTTGGCATTTTTTCTATGCGAAGTAAGACAATAATGGGGGGCAACAACTCAGAAAACCATAGTGGTTTAGAAGAAGCCAAAACCACCTACCAGACGTGTGGCATTGTTCATGGAGGCATTAGATAAACTTCACCAGGCAATGGTGAGGATCCGTTTAAGGAATGGTTGGTGCAGGTGACGAAGGAATCTCCTCTTTAACTCCTATAAGCCCAGGTGGTAGATGCATTACCTCCAGAATTGGCGGGATGGTTCCAGGAACTCACTGAGGAACAGGATAGTTTTCCAAATTCCATGGAGGAGTGTGTGGAGATTATTGACCGGGCAGCATGTCCAGATGAAGCAAAAGGTGAGGCCTGGTTGGCATTATTATTAGTCAGCCAGGGACATAGCTCTGTAGAGGAGTATGCGTGGGTCTTCCATCTGTTGGCAAAAACAGCACAGGTTATGGATTCCCAGTCCTCACGAATGTTCCACCAGGGGTTGCAGCCAGATTTGCTAGCGGCTTTGGCAGCAGCAAAGGTCTGAGAAATGCTGGGTAGGAAGTGGCTTTAGCAGTTCAAGTCAAAAATAATTAGCACTGGCACGGGACTGGCAGGAGGAATCAAAGTCGCCTGGGAAGGGACAATCCCCACTAAGCGGCCGTTCCAGTCAACGAGGGTGGCACCCAGCCCCAAGAAGCGTGGGAAATGTTCAAGGGGGAGGGCGCCAAGGGAATATGTCGAAGTTTCCATCAACCCATTCATAAGTGAAAGCTTATCCAAAAATAAATTGCCTTCTTCACTTTATTCTTGGCTGTTTATCCCCATAGAGCTGCATATGGTTGGGGGAATGGAAAGGGCAATGGCCCTGATAGATACTGGGATGGAAGAGAATTACGTTGAACTGGCATTGTCAGAGCTTTTGAAGCTTCAGGTGCAGGAAGGACCAGTGGTGGTTTTTGCTGATGTCTCATGGAGGGCGCCATTGTGGCACATATGCTCTGAGGTGAAGGTACAGCAGGCCCCATTAAGGTTTTGGATGCAGCTTTGTCAATCAAGAACCTGATCCACCCAGTAGTGTTTGGGATGCTCTGGTGGCATCAGTTCAGACCCCATATAGATGTACCTGCTAGTACCATTACCCTGTAGCCCAGGAGTGGTCCACCGATGAAGTGGATTCTGTTAGTGGGAAACTAGAAGTTAGATGAGCCTTGGACCCTGGGTCCATGCAGGAAGAGGTCTTACCTGCAGAATACAAGATTTTGTGGGGATCTTTGGTCCAAAGAGGATTCGCCATTTCCCCCACTGGGCCATTTGCATTCTCTTTCCAGTTTAAGGAAGGGTCTGAATTTCATTGTGGTTGTCCAGTCTATCTGTTGAATGAATGAGCCAATGCCACATTGGAGGACCACATGAGTTCAATGTTGAGCGAAGTTTTGATTGAGCCATCAAAATCAGCTGTGGTATCTCCAGTGTTGCTGGGGCCCAAGGCAAGCGGAGAGTTATGACCATGCATGGATTATCAGAGGTTAAATGAGGTCACAAAACTGGACCTTTACCCAATGCCGCTTATGGAGGATATCTTGCTGATGGTCATGGGATGCAACATTTTCACCAAGATCAATTTGGCAGATGCTTTCAATCAGGTACCTGTGAGGCCAAAGCACCAAAGATACATGGCGTTTAAGTGCCACCTTGGGATGTTCCAATACCAAGTCATGCCATTTAGGCTGCGAAATGCCCAGCAGTATTTCAAAGAAAGATCAACTGAGTACCCTATCTGTTGATTGGCTGGTGTTGTATCGCTTATATGGATGACATACTGGTGTTCTCACGTTCCATGGAGGCTCATGTACAGGATGTGCGGGAGGTCCTGAAGGCGTTGTTGAGGCAGGATTATGGCTGAAGCCTTTGAGATGTGAGTTTAACCAGGAGTTGGTCAGGTTCCTAGGAAATGTGATATTTGGGAAGGGCCTGGGGGTATGACCCAATAAGATCCAGGCAGTTTTCGCATGGAAGGGTCCAACCAATCAGACAGGCGTGAGAAGTTTTCTGGAGATGGTAAATTTCCTCAGGCGGTTCATCAAGAATCAATCATAATTAGCCTTGCCACTTATGTGACTGACACAGAAGGTACCATTTGTATGGGGAGAAAAAGAGGAGCGGGCATTCAACCTGATGAAAGAGAAGCTCATTTCAGCGCCGGTCCTTGCCCATCCAGATCTGGGAAAACCTTACATGGTGGAAACAGACGCCTCAAATTTTGCATTGGGAGCAGTACTCCTACAGAAGGGGGAAGATGGGTTGGAGCACCTGGTGCGTTATTTCAGTTAGAAAATGATCCCTGCAGAAACAAATTACCCAATATATGGCAAGGAGCTACTTGTGGTGGTTGCGGCACTTCAGGAGTGGCAGCACCACTTGTTGTACGCCCATCACCCCTTCATAGTACGCATGGACCATCAGTCACTGGAATATCACCGAGAACCCATGAAAATGAATCAGCTCCAAGCCCTTTGGATCGTGGAGCTGACTCATTATGTTTCTGAGTGGAATACCATATGGGAGCTGTAACACCATAGCCCATTTGGTAGAGCTGGAATGTGGGGCTAGTGTATGAGAAGGCTGAGTTGGAGAAGTAAAACACAGCAACCATGTCTGGGAAGGCCAATTCACCATGATGGTGAGTGAGGAGGATGAACTGGAAGGGGAGATCTGAAGAAAGTAAAGGAGGTCTTCATTTGGGCAATGGTTGTAGAAGGAAATAGCATAGGGCCAGCGGCATAGCCTGCATTATACATCTGGAAAGAAAAATGGGATAATATGATACAACTTTTGGATATGGGTTCCAAACCCATCACTGCAGTGGAAAGTGCTGCAGGCATTGCATGACCACTCTCTGGCAGGACATCTGGGTGTCACAAAGATGATCGACTTGGTGCGCTGGAATTATTCCTGGGCCAGACTACAAAAAGATATAAAAAATACGTGGCGGAATGATTGATTTGCACGTGCTCAAAGCCCTTACTATAGCAACCTTCAGGCAAGTTAGTCGCATTCCAGATTCCAAATAAGCCGTGGGGGTTGGTCAGCATGGATTTCATTACAGGGTTACCTAAGATCCAGGGGAAGGATGTGATAATGGTTGTCATCAATCAGTTAATTCAATATGCCAAGTTTTCCCTTATACCTTAAAGTTCTCAGCCAAGGACACCGCAAGGGTTTTTATTGATGAGATATTCGCTCATCATGGCCTACTTGCAGAGATCATTTCGAATCACAGTCCCCAATTTGTATTAAAATTCTAGTCTATCCTGCTCAGTAATTTAAAAAGTCGCCCATATAGGGCCTTGGCATACCATCCCCAGTCAAATGAGCAAACAGAAAGGGTAAATTAAATACTGGAGCAATAACTCTGATGCTATGTCTCTGACTGGCAGGACAATTAGGTTAAATGGATTTAATTTGCTCAGTTTGCTTACAATAACCACCACCAATCATCGACTGGAATGTCACCATCCTTCGCTAATCATGGATCTAATCTGGCGTTGGATGGGGGATCAAACGGAGGAGTATGCCAGGGGGCGGATGAATTATCCTGAAGAATGGACGAGATTGGAAGGAAATTATGAACCAACCTGGAGCGCGCCACAGCACGGCAAAAACAATATGCAGATCTATGAAGAGTGCCAGACCCATTGTTTACTCCAGGGGTTGGGTACTGGTGGCAGTGAAGAATTATGCTGTACCAGTGAAGAGCCAGAAACTCGGACCAAAGTTCTTAGGCCCATATAGGGTGATATGGGTTATTAACAAGGTAGCATTTGAATTTGACCTCCTGGAAGGGTTGAAAGCCCATCCAGTTATCCATGGTTCTCAGCTTAAGGATTCTGAGGGCAAGGACCAGAGCGGCCTGGGCCACTGAACCCATGAGAGGAGAACAACCAGGAATATGAATTTGAGCAGATCCTGAAGGAGCGTTGGGTCAGGGGTCACCAGCAATTTCTGGTAAAATGGAAGAGATACCCAGTGGATGGAGTGACCTGGAAAACACCTGAGGAGTGTGCACGCTGACCCAAGAAGATCTGGGAGTTTTTGGATTCATAAGGGGGTGATGTGATGGATCAGGGCCAGCCAGATCTGCACATTGACCTTATAGTTATTGGTTTAAATTTACACACAAATTTGGAGGTCAGATTTTGGAAGCTGGACCAATCACAAGAACCACTCATAATGGAAGTTGTAGGTAAGAATTCAGGGATTTGTGAATAAGGATTGATCCAGAATATCGAATGCCCAGTATCTTGAATCCTCCGAGTTTTCATTATGTGGGACTTGAGATTTGCATGTGCAAAAATGTGTTTATCGGTTAGAATCTTAATTTAGAGTTTAACAAACTAAACTTGTGATAAATGCTTTAAAATATAAAAACTTTAACTGCAAATACAGTTTTTTTTCAATCAGAAAAACTCAATAAAAGTTTAAGTTTTCTTGATTTAAAAAGAAGTTTATTTATATAAGCAATTTGTTCAAGAATAACCCAAACCATGAGCTCTGCGAGTGAGCTAGGCCAGGCTTTGGCCTTGTTCACGGTACTATCATAGGGACAGGCCTTACTGCTCGCTTGCAGCATCTCTGGGACTCTAATCTGCAAATGCATTGGAAATTTGGGAATGGCACAAGGGCGAGACGGTGGTTCTCCGTGGGACTATCAGTCATATGGTTGGTGACATGGCTGGTGCTGCCCAACTCATTTGTCATGTATTGGCAAGAACCTATTTTTTACAGTGTGTAGGGTATTGAACTTTAAACCAAGTAAGGATTGAAACAACTCATGTCAGCAATACATTCAATTGGCCATAATTTTACATAAGTGATAAAGGCATACTGAGGGACTTAAAGGGTTTGATTCATTAGGTACCCTAATGGATAGAGATAGATTTATTGGAGACAGGATCCAAAATCCCAGGGCAGGTCAACGCTTCTATGGTTGAAGAAATTTGGGTGTCCACTTAGATTTAAAATTTGATTAAAAGGGTGAGAATCTGAAGCTTTGTATCATAACTTGTGAGTCAGATGGTATTGTGAATAGAATGTGGGGCATATAGAGGGATCCCAACTTTGGCATCCACCACCTCTGGGGGGTAACTATGTTTCCACTAGGACTTGGTATTGACTTTGAAAATGGAGGATGGGTATTTGAGGAGACATTTCCATTTTTTCAGGGCTCCTTTACTTTTGATGGAGAGTTCAAATATTATTGGGGATGATACCCTACTAGGGACTGGTAATTTTCCTTGTGGTTGATGATGCAGCTAAACTTCCGCATCAGTTGGACCCCAATAAGCAACTCATAAGTATCTTTTTCTAACACAATGGATGGGCAGTAGTTAAAAGTTTCCCAATTTAAAGAGAAGAGGCATAATAGGCCCCTATCGGCTTAGTTGACTGATTACTAGCTGTTCCATATTCAGTTTCTTGAATCAAGTCTGGAGCCATTTTTATCTTTTGTTTAAGTTAGTATAAAATAACGTAAACTGGGGTCCAGTGTTAATTACTGCCAAGAATCTTAACTTTATGTACGACAACCTCTACTTAAACCACTAAGATTCTGAACTGGATATTAACTACTTCTAAACTGTCGTTAAGGATTTGTAGCAAAGCAAGTGGAGGATTCTGCTATGGCCAATCTCGGGCTGTTCAATGCATTTGAAAGTTCATCTGCCAGTGCTTGGAGTTACATAGAAGAGCTAACAACCAAATTTTTTGGGTAACTGACTAACATAAAAGTAATAAAGCTGGAAATTTTTGGTTTCTTGAATAGATAGAGGTACGTCAACATCTGCAGGCGCAGCTAACACAAAACATCCTGAAGTGCTGGGAATAAGGCTAGAGCTAAACAAGGTTCTTGAGGCACTTTGTTTCCATCAGCACGGGGAGACTCTTGCCCTAATCTGACTGATCTTTTGCCAACTTACATTGAAGGACGTGACAAAAGTATACAGTGTGGTTGGTTCTCTTGCAATAAGTGCATTATAATTTAGGTGTAGGCGACTTGGGGAGTAACTTCTAGCATTTGGGCTGAGGTTTGTTAATATTACTAAAACGAGTGGCCTGGTAGGTTTGAGCAGGTTGGCTGGAATCTCCTAAATAGCTTCTTTGTTTGGAGAAGAGACGTCCAGTTAGACTTCACCTCTTTAAGCTAAAGTAGAATGTTAGGCATATTTAAAATACCAAAAACAAAGCAGTGATAGCATCATCAAAATTACGACATTTTCCTGCGACCAACGTTTGAGCTCTAAGGTAAAAACGGTGAGCAAAATAAATGGCAGTTTCTCCCCAATTAAGGCTTTTACTCATAAAAGTTTGTTTTTGGTTGGATAAAATTAAGGTCGCTCCCAAATTCCCAAAGAAAGGAAGCCTTGGTATCATCCCAAGTCCGGTAATGCATTAGATTAGGTACCATAGAGTCTTGAGCTATGCAACTAAGACAGTTAGTTAGGTGTTTGAGACGTTGGGCTTCGGTGTCTTCCTCCATAACGTTTTTATACCAAAATAAGAAAGAGAAGTTGCTACCTTATACTGGGATTTACTTCTCTTTAAACTATGGTTTGAATGTGCCACTGGGGGTTAATGGCCAAACAATGTGAACTGACAATGGGGGTACATTTATACCTAAAGAGAAATTGATACTGCTGTATGTTTAATAATGGCGGAGGGCGCCCACTTTATTTTTAAGGTATTAATATCTTCAATTATTGAGTCTATACAATCATGGGTGGCTTGAAAGGCCAATTTGGTGGCAATGAGAGGGGTTAACTGCTGAATTTCGCTTTTGAGATTAATAGTTGCATATCAAAGTTTAAGTTGATGTTACCCAAGGGTGATGATTCTTTGCTCCATCCTGCACATCATATCAGGTAAATTTGCCAAGAGTCTAAGGTGTTCCTGATTTAAAAAGAGATCTGATGCCAAATTGTTATTGTTTATTTTTTATTTATTTTATATTTTACCAGGAACTTGGGGTGTAACTGGTAGGGAGCACCAGTTTTGTCATGACCAAGGGTTTAGACCTCTTGTCCCTTTTTAATTTAAAGGCCAGGGGACCTGAAGCTCCTGGTTGTTGGAAAATACCTTTGTTCTTTTCTTGGTCAAAAAGTCTTTACTCCAGATATTATGTCTGGAGAGGTAAATCCTATTAATATAAATATCCTGTTTTAATAGAGGTAGGCCTTTTGAATTAAAGTGGCAAAGAAGAGAGTAAAGTTTATTTTCTTATAAACGGATTTATAAGGAAGATAAGAGAGATTACCAAGTCCATTTTCAAGCGGTACAAGCTAAGATCTATAATTGTTACAAAATTGAGATTCTGTAACAGGCTTAGTCATCAGAGTCAAATAGGATTTACTCACCACATAGATCAGGTCTGAACCACAATAGTAGGGGGTTTTTGGGCGAGTAATATGTGACCGCATTAGTTGGGGATTATCTCCAAAGTCAAGAGGGCTAGAAGTTCGTTGAGGATTATCTCCAACAATGGTTTTGGCTACTCTGACATCTCAGGTTTAATTCCCATCTTCTACTTCGTAAAAATCTCTAATTTGGGTAGGATTCATGAAAACCACCATGAGATGGAGTTTGTGATTACAAAATTTAGTGCAAGTGGATAAAATACTAAAGCAGCAGTCAAAATACATCTAACCAGAGGATACTGAAAATCCTCAAATCAATATTCCAAAACCTGAATTACTTTTCAATATCCTTTCTTTCATATCTTGAATTTCCCCTGAAGTTTAAAATACTTCGTTTTTATATAATAACTAAAATTCTTTCTATAGAATATTAAATTTATCCTTTTTTGCACTTTTATTATATATAATGTAGTAATTTCCAGTAATAAGTTTGGGATTGACCAATTTGGAAGAATACACTATCTCTGTTGAGAATACTTTAGTGCTGATAACGGCAAGGAAGATGTTGGAAAGGTTCCTAATGAGTCCTGAGGGCCAATGTATGTCAAAAATGTCTTAGGTTGTCAAGATGTTCGCCATATGCGCGGACAGTTTAATTAAGTGATTGATACTACAAGGGGAAACATAAGAGAATGATTTGCTTAATGATATCAATAGTGATGTTAGGAAAGTTGTTTGGTACCTAATATGCACGGATTAGACCCACTGAGAAGCGAGTCAGCCTCTTAAGTTAAGCAAGCCAAGGTCAGCGCACAAACTGTAATGAAAAACAGCTGAGTTGTTGCATTTTCTAAATGTTCTAAAAACTTCACAGAGTTCTCTTATCATTTACATGTATTATCATGCATATTTAGAAACTAGAACGTGTTTGTGAGCTGGTTGTGGAAAGAAACAGGGGAGGCAGGGAAAAGCAGATAATTAACTCTCGTTCATGGTATTACCTAGGTCTGAGATCTTTATTAGGAGAGGACCTTGGGGTTTGAACCCTTCTTAGTCCCAAAAGGATAAGTGATCCATTTCAGCTTGATAGCTAAAGCTAGCTTTTCTTTCCCATTACTATCACTTTTAGTAACACAATTCTATGCAATTTATCTGAGATTGACAATCAACAAGGAATATGAGCAATTTTTTCCGCAACAACACCAGTTGGGCGAAAGTGGCCAGCACATAAGGCCTGAAGCCCTCCCAACCCACCGGGGAAAAACGCCCTGGTGGAATGTTGATACACCCTCCCACCAAAAAGGGTGAGTACAGTGCCGCACCCAGAGTTTTGCAATTTCTGCAAAAAATGGGCGCATATACCAAAATAAAACACTCCCAGCCCCTGTCCTCCCTTGATCATGGCCTTAGAATTATGTTCAGTGATACTTCCCTCAAATAATGGGAAAAATGGGGAGGCCTTCTCTGCAACTTTCCTAAGCACCATCTCAGTAGATTATAAAAATTTACATAGAGGATGGGTGGACGTCAGGTTCATGTCCATGGAAGAAGTGGTAGAAGCAGCGAAATCATATTCTCATAAAGATTAACAATGAAGACCGCACCATCCGCATGGTGTGCACATGATGGAACGAGGCAAATGACCTATTCATCATATTTGACTGACTCATGTGCACCGTGCACTGTGATATCCTTGCAGATGAGCTCCATGGGGGCCTCAAAGGTTACAGCGTAATCAAACAGTTTGAATTTAAGAAATTCCCCCTCCTGCCCCACCTGTTTACAGGGAAGGCAATAGCCATTATAGAACCTGATCAGGATGTGGTAGAGGATATCACCCTCATTCCTCGCACAGCAACCATCAACCTCCCCGATGGCAGCATATCTCGCCCCTTCCACATCACACCAGAGCACACCCCACCTATCTGCGAATTCTGCTCAGCCATAGGCCACAAAAACCACGTGTGCCCCGTCAAGTGTGGGATTGAAGCACCGAAATTTTGTGAGGACAATATGGATGAAACAAGCCCAACTTTCAGCAAAATTAAGGACTCCACTTTCGCCTTCTATTGGGGCAAAAGAGCCAATGTCACTTTGGTTTAGCCCATTTTGTGCAAGGACCGCCATCATACACAGACCACCCACAATCAGGCCGCTAGTTCTTCTGAGACCCAAACCCACACCTCAATTTCTCCAGAACTGATTCAGGTGGAAGCCATGGCAGCACAGCGGAACAATCAATCAGATCCCCCACATATAACCCAACATAACCAAAATGATGAATTTTTTGGACACAACCAATAAACCACTTCCAACCAAGTGGGAGCAGATCCACCTTGCACCACTGTGGATCCTCCCAGCCAATCACATGTGTTCAGCGATGATATGGAAGACCATTTCATTCAATCACAATGTGACAACACTTATATGCAAAACTCAATCACAGCAATTCCTAGTTTCTGCCCATCAAACCCACAGGCAAGCAGCGAAAATTTTTTGCTGATGGGGAAAAAGCCAACCCACGCCAGACCCAAACTCCATGGAGTAATCCAAGCCAGAAGAAACTGAACAAAACCAGTACTAAGACCACCGACCAACACACTGGAACCAATCTAGCTAATCAGCCCCATACTTGCAGTATGACCCATGACAAGGAACTGGGTGACCTCAGTGGTTCGCCCCAGCGTTCCTGATGTGCAGACTACCATAATCAACATAGGGACACTCAACATCGTTGGAGCCAAGGCCCCACGTCCCAGGCTAAAAAATGGCTTTCCTGGCAATATCCCCGTGGACATCTTGGCCATCCAAGAACCCCACTGTCCACTGGGGGAGGAGGAGTCATGGCCAACCATGCTCCTTCCAGCCAAATCCTTTTGGACATACCACTGTGGGGTGGTAATTTGAACTAACTGTAATCCTCCAGTAAATATCTGAAGCACATCCTTCCACCTGGAGGGATGGCTGCTTCTAGTGGACCTCAAGTGGAATGGAGAAAATTTCGCCGTGGTGTGTGTATGCCCCAAATGATCCAAATGACTGCCAAAAATTTTTATCTGATATCCTCTCAATCCATTCCCCAAGGTAACGTTTTTCGCGGGAGATTTCAACTGCTGGCCTAACACCATTACCGACCACTGGCCCAAGTCTAAGGCTATACCCCGCAGCCACACAGAACTATGCTTACTAAAGGCAACACTGGGCCTATGCGACACCATTCCCAAACAAGCCCCCACCATGGCCAACATGATGAGGCCCCACCACAACAATAACCAGCTGGTCTCAAAAACCCAGATTGACCTGATGCTCGCCCCTATAGACTTCCATCACCGGGTATCAGATTTTACAACAAGTATCCCTTTCTCTGATCACCGGATGGTCTCAATAGCAATATCATCCTCAGAAAAATATAAAAAGCCACCAACCTGGCACTGAGTTCACCTGAGCACCATTCATCTTCTGGAGCTTAAACTTTGAATTAAGATGGTGCTAACAACACAGCAAGAAAGGTGACCACCCAACAGGAACCCTATCGCTGAGTGGGAAATATTTAAGGCTCACACAACTAAGAAAGCCTGCCACCTGAACTCCAGAAAAACAGCTGTGATGTCCATGACAATCAACAAGGCTATCAGACAGCTTCAACACTTAGAAAACAGCACACCTCGTGAGGGATACACCCCCTAATGGGGCTGCTTGTGGTTCCAGCTATCCACACAGCTAAACTCCATCTTTAGAAAACACCAGCATTACACCAAAGCATGCTACAAATCGCAGAACATTTTATCTGGAGAAACTCACACGGCCCACTTTTTCCACCATTTTAAAACCATTTCAACTTTGGCGACTTGCACATAGGTCCACCGAGCAGATAACACACTGGCATCCAAACCATCAAAAATATCAGCTGATTTACACCAATTTTACACTGACCTGTACACGGCGGATTTTGCATCACCTAACGAAATTGAAAAATTTCTATCATCTGCTAATATTGAAACTATAGCTGGCCAACCAGACCTTGCAGCACCCATAACTAAAGATGAACTATGGAAGATAATAAGATCAACCCCGCGCAACAAGTGCCCTGGGCCTGATGGCCTACCATATGAATTTTTCAATAAATACCTTGAATATATCGCACCAATACTACTAGAAACTATGAATAAGTGCCTGGAAGACACATCCCTACTACCTGGCGGCCAAGACGCATATGTGGTCACACTCTTCAAAAAGGAGACCATGAAGACCTAAACAACTGGCGTCTAATTGCTCTCACCAATACTGACACCAAAATACTAACTAAAATCTTAGCCAAACGTCTGGGTTGCATTGCTCAGACAGCCCTCTCCCCCCATCAGTTTGGCTTCATCCCAGATCGCTCAATTTGGGATAACATCCACACAATTGCCAACATCTGCCAAGCTAACCCCACAGGCGCCCTTGCTTTCCTGGACCAAAAGAAAGCATATGACCGCGTGCACTGAGGTTACCTAGAACAATGTCTAAAGGCTTTCAACCTACCACCCCGCTTTATAATCTAAGCTCCTCCTAAAGCGCTCAGCCAGGTTTGCAATCTGAGGCCCAGGTTTCCTAACTGACACCATCACCCCCAAAGGGGCCTTAAACATGGTGACCCGCTTAGCCCCCTACTATACAATTTTACCCTTGACCCTCTCCTCCGCATTGCAAACTCAAACTCACTGAAATCAGGTTGGAGGGACAATTACCAACCAAAATGCTAGCCTTTTCTGACGACTGCGTTGTTGGAGTCTCAGGCAATAGGGATGTCAGGGCGATTGAGCGCGTTATTCACCAGTATGAGTCAGTGAGTAACGCCATGCTGAACAAACAGAAAACAGAGGTAATTGTTATGGGCAAATTCAGTTTGAACTGGGTCCCACCCTCCCACCACCACACAAGCCAATCAACCACACATCCAACCACACAACAACGATCCAAGCCAGTAAAACCACTGTGTTTACCCTTTGCACACCACCCCGCCACCAACCCAGTCCGTCATCTGGGCATATGGCTCGAAGCTGGTGGATATGCACTTGACACCATCGAAACCAACATTTTGGACAACATCACAAAAAGAATGACATGTATGCGGAGGAGTAAAGCTAGTTTAGCCTTAAGAGTTGTCTTAGCCAACTCCCTGATCTTGTCAAAGTTATGGTTTGCTGCCCACGTGGTTCCCTTCTCCACCAAATTTACCAACGCAGTCTACAAGCTCCTGCAAAACTGGCTATGGTCTGGTTACCGTGCACCTGTCAGGCCAGAGACCATGTACGGCCCACGGAAGAAAGCTGGGATGGGGCTGCTCAACTTCATGGAAAGAGCAACGAAAATCATAGGCTCATGGGTAGCTCTCACAACGTCACCCAACCCACCATCCCCCACTGGGCTAAGGCAGCTCAAACCAACTTCGCAAAGGCACTACATCTGAGGTCCCCCTCCAACCCTGCAACTCTGATGAAATACTTTGCAACACATCCAACCGCCACTGGACTGCACAACACCAACCAATATTTCAAACGCATCCTGTACAACCTAAGACAAGGGGATTGTAGCTTCTCCTATGCACAGCAATCCGAAGACTTTCACCCTCAAACTGGTTACATGCAACTCCACAGGGGACAAACAGTGTCTAACGCGCCTGCCCCACTACCACCCTTTCTTCTTTCCCGGATTGACTACTTAGACCACCAAGACGTCCCATATGACTTGCGCACCCAAAAGCATGTGTGAGACCTCATCACCTGCCCCCTCTTATCCCCACAAGTGTGCTCCACAGTGTGGCGATACATGCACCATATGTTTAGAAGAACCGACTGTACTTTCTCAATGTTCAAGACATGCGCCATCTGCGGCGGACCCAACATACTGCACACCGCCTGGAAGAGTGCCCGCCATCCGCGCATATCTGGGCCAATGTGATGCACTAGTTTCAACAATCACCTACAGCTGAATATCGACTATCCCATGATATCCTGGCACTCAAGATAGCCTCGCCTATCCCCCAGACACTAAGGGCTCTAATTGTGAGCATCTCAATATGGTCCATTCACACAATTACCCTCGACGCTTTCAATGGGATTCTCCACAATTTCAACCAAGCCATCGTCAGGTTCCACAGCCATTTGGCTGACCACTTCCAAGACTGGCTGTTTAGCTCACTCCAACACAAATGAAAGAAATGGATGGGCAGCTGGTATCCAATATGATTCCTTCGTTATGACATTGAAAACCTAACAGTCTTCATAGGCGGTACACCCTACTAGCCCCTGAGCTGCCATGCCAATCGAAATCTAGTCGTCCACCACCCGTGGCTCCTAGCCACACCCAAGTGTGCCAAGTCATATCTTTTAAATTACTTTGTTTTGCGCTCTCTTCCCTTTTCTGTTTTCCGTTTTCCTTTTCCCTACATATCAGATGTGTCTGTCCCCTGGTCAGCCATCCTTGAATAAATAAAATTGATAGCTGAAAACTTTTCTTTCTCGTTGCAAACACTTTTGCAACCCATTCAATTCAAGACTAAATCAAGTTTGATAATCTCATAGAGGGGATTAGTCTGCGCCCATGTCTGGGAGCAGTTGGGCAAGCAAGGTAAGAGGAGCAGGCGGAAGGCCCGCGGCCTCTAACGTTCAAAAGACCCCGGAGAATCCGGCGGAATAGAAAAAAATCTAAAAAAACTGGCAGTCACAATTTCCCCGGAGATACTCGTGTGGCAAGCACGATGCAACCAGTACATCAACACGCCACATTCCCAGCCACTTTCGTCGGTGGAATTTGGAGTCCATGTGTATCTGGACATCCAAAAACGGCCCTATGGGAAAAATTTTGTGAAGATGTACACAAAATTTTCCTGACCGTGGTGTACGTTGCACCTCACTCCATGTCACGCGGTTGGCTGGACCTAGGTTTTGAAAGCAAAATAGCAGCAGACGAGGCTGCAGCGGTGCGCGTAGTGGTCGACCTCCCCGAAGGGCAATGGGTTGTCAAAACTAAACACACCAGATGGACAAAATCAAACCAAATTTTCCTCACGTTTGACTTTTTGCCTACTACGGTAAAACGTGACATTTTGGAGCAACACCTGAAAGATGGTCTCGCCATATATGGCAAAATACAATCTTTCAAAATGCAACGTTTCACGCTGATGCCACACCTGTGCACCGGCAAAGCCATCGCAGTTCTGACCCCAACTGAGGAGATCGTGAAGGACCTAACCCAGATCCCGCACTCCACCTTTATTGACCTCGTAGGGCACACCACCCACCCATTCCAGGTAACCGTGGACAGCGCGCCCCCCATTTGCACCCACTGTGATGCGTTCAGCCATAAGGCACACGCGTGCCCCATCAAAGAGGGCGTTACATTCCAAGAGCACCCCTCAGCAGCCATGGCCAGCGGAGAGGCGCACTACAAACCAACTGCAAGCACCAAAGAGGCTTTCCTGTGGGGAGCACAAGGCTGCTACCTATTGGTAAAGCCCATCTCCCCGCAGGAGCGGAAGAAGGCCAAGCAGGCCCATAGGACCGCGGCCAAGGAAGTGGCCAAGGTCACCACCACCATCCCACACTCACAACGCCAGGAGGACATGGAGACCTTCGCGGCGGAAGCAACTTGGGATCCATCACCCAATCAGATTGGGAGGCCCAAGCTGAATGGGCCACTCAATCTGATTTTCCAATGGGAGATTCGATCTCACCCAATTGCTGCACCCAAGCCCCAGTCGAAACTGACTTGGGACCTATCCCAACCGAAAAATTTTTTTGCCCCACTTGACGGTGCACCAAACTTATCTGCACCACAAAAAATTTGTCCGACGTTGGGAAAACAAAAAGCGAAGGCCAAAGCCAACGCGACTCTTTCCACAAAAATTAACAAAAACCCCGATAGCGTTGCTGCTAATACACGCGCTGCTGTGAAAGCCCATGGGGACCTGGAAGAGGCTGGTGGGCCAGGGGGCCCACCCCTCGCACCTAAGGTGCGATGGGGAAACCTTCACTATAGGGATGCTGAATATCGCCGGACTCAAGGCCTCCCCCCCATCGCGGGCTAGGAAACTGAGTTTTTACAAAATAATTTACCCATGGATATCCTGGCCATCCAGGAAACCCACTGTCCACGAGGTTCCAAGGAAGCTTGGAAAACAATGCTCCCACCATCCCTATCCTTTTAGTCGAAGCACTGTGGGGTGCTAATTTGGAAAACAATTTTTTCAAATTTACATCTTCAGAAACATTCCTAAATGACTGAGTGCTCATTGTCACCTTCTCATGGGCCGATGTTGCACACACAATCGTCAACATTTACGCCCCAAATGGTGCACAAGAGCATCGGGAAAATTTCTTGTCAGTCAAATCCCTCCTACTACCCCCCAATTCTTTCCTAATTGGTGACATGAACTGTTGGCTAACCTCACCAACGGACTGGTGGCCGCCCTCACCCCACGCCCCACAGGGTCATGTAGAACTACGCATTCTAAAAGCCACCCTTGGGTTAATGGATGCGCTGCCGCAACATGCCCCACTGCTCGAAAACATGACGCGTCCCCACGTCCACAACAGCCAATTAAGGTCCATGACCCACATTGACCTTATTCTAGCACTGGCAAAATTCCAACCCCACATCTCCCACTTCAAAACAACAAAAATGGAATTCTCCAACCACCAACTGGTCTCAATAACATACCACTTACCCATCACAGTTGCAAAGGCCCCATATTGGTGCAAAATCCGCCCCCCAGAGCTTGCGTCGCCAGGATTTTCCATGTGGGTGGAAGAGGCAACTTTGGTAAAATTGTTTGTTGCACCATTTTGCGCGGACCCCATTTCCACATGGGCAACTTTCAAAGAAGATACCATCCGCCACTATCGCCATCTCTCATCCAGATGCTCATGAGCCACATCGGCGGTTATATCATGTGTGCTGGCGGAATTGGCCCACTTGGAGTCCAACATTCCAGCCTCAGGATATAGCCCTGCATGGGGCCAGAAGTGGGCGGAGGCAGCAGCCCACCTCAACGCACTTGAAAGGCAACACAAACATCGGGTTTGTGTCCAATACAGGGCCACATGCATCACTAAAGGCGACAAGTGCACTGCATACTTCTTCAAAAACTTTTTGCACGACGCCAGAGCGTGGCCTGCACACAGGTGCAAAGATCGGATAATTCTATTGTGGACACACGGGCCAAAGTGGCAATCGAAATGCAAAGATATTACTCTGAGTTATACTAAGCTGAACCAATTCAGCTGGCCGAAATGGTGGAATTTCTCAACAGAGCTCATATCCGCACCATTTTCTGATACCCAGAAATAATGAATTTAATTACTCCGAACAAATTATGGACTACCATTTGTAGTGCGCCAAACTGAAAATGCCCAGGCCCAGATGGCATTCCATATGAGTTCTACAAAAATTTTTAAATATATATCCCCATTGCTGCTAGCCTCACTCAACCAAAGCCTGTTGGAAACGCGCCTCCTACCAGGAGGACATGAGGCCTTTACAGTCACACTCTTCAAGAAAGGGGATAGGCTAGACTTAGCCAACTGGCGCCCCATTTCTCTAACAAACACAGACACCAAAATTTTTACAAAAATAATGGCTAACCATTTAGGGACTGTAGCATCTGCCACCATCTCTCCGGAACAATTTGGTTTCATCCCCAGAAGGTTGATTTGGGATAACGTGCACTCTGTGGCTAATGTGTGTCAGTCCACAGCCTCTGGGGCACTTGTATTCTTGGACCAACAAAAGGCCTATGATAGAGTAAACTGGGAATACCTTAGGGCCTGCCTCCAATTCCGCCTACCTCCCCGCTTCATTAACTGGGTGATGCTGCTCACGGAATTTGCAACAATGGCAGTGCGCGGCCCAGGTTTCCTAACGGAAGTAGTCCGTCCTCAAAGGGCCTGCGACAAGGGGACCCCCTGAGCCCACTCTTATACAACTTCAGCCCACTACTGCGAAATGTGAATGCCCAACTCACTGGGGTCCATGTGCCAGGCCAAACCCCAGTCAAGATGATGGCATTTGCAGATGATTGCGTGGTGGGGGTGTCTAATAACAAAGATGCACGCGCGCTTGAAGCCCTCATATAGGAATATTCCCGGGTAAGCAACGCAACACTGAACGCCTCCAAAACCGAAATCATCCTCCTTGGTCGGTTTTAGAACTGCTGGGCCCCAGCAAGTAGTTCCCAACCCATCTCATCTGCTCGCCCAAGTCCACGCCTTACTAACTCAAAACACACCGCTCCACTGGTGCTCCCCTTTGTGCCACGACCTACCATAGGACCGGTACGCCATCTGGGCGTGTGGTTGGAGGCAGGAGGATACGCCTAGCAGTAATGGAGTACCATATACTGGACAACGTGACGAAGCGAATCGCCTCTCTCAGAGCCCACCCTACTACCCTCACTGGCAGGGTTGTTCTTGCCAACTCTATGCTCCTATCCAAAGTCTGGTTTGGAGCCCACGCCATCCCCTTCTCCCCAAGCTTCTTCAAATCCCTGTATGCTTTGCTACAAGGTTGGCTTTGGTCAGGCCGCCCTCCACCAGTACGGCTAGAGGTCATGTTTGGCCCTCATCATCATGGTGGCATGGGCCTACTTGACTTCAAAGCCCATGCCGCCAAGATCCTAGGCACCTGGATTGCGGCCGTCACTGCTCCTACACTCCCATCCCAACACTGGTCCCGCGCAGCCTGCTCCAACTTCTCCCGAGCCTTGGGCCTCAACAATCCATCAAACCCCCACTCCCTGATGAAATACCTCGCATCACACACATCAGCCACAGGTCCTCACGGGACCAAAACCCACTACAAACGAATCCTACTCTCCATGTGAAGCGCAGAGTGGAGAATTCGTATTAGTGAACATACAACCTGAAGAGGCCGCCCCCTCTCCTCAGTTCACACAAGAGGTACAGGGGCTACCCATCCATGATGGCGTGATCCCCATTCGACCCCATGTCCTATCCAGGGTGGACTACCTGGACATAATGGACATCCCTTATTCCACTGAGACCCAAAAGACTATCTGGAAATACGCACACCATCCTCTGTTGCAGCCTCAAGTCCGCTCCCATGCGTGGCGCTGCCTGAGGCGGGTGTATCGTACAGCTGAGCGCTCTAATGCTTTACACTCATCCTGTGTCGTGTGTGGCCAGTATGGAACGCTGTTTCACCGCCTGGAGAAGTGCCCCACCTCTAAAGTAATATGGCGCGAAGTCCAACGTCTGCTAGGCCAGGATCAAACACATCCCTTCAGTCTGTCAAGAGATATGTTTGCTTCATCAATGGCCTCCCCCTCCCGCCCTCCCTTCGTGCTCTGGTGGTTGCAATCGCCATGTGGACTATCCACACGATTGTCTTGGATGCCATCGCCGGATCCATCCCCACCCTCCCTGAAGCTGTCCACAGATTCTGGTCTCATTTGGTGGATCACTTTCGAGTGTGGATGTTTGGATATCTCCCACCACGTCGCCGGCAGCTGGTCTCCTCCTGAGTTCCCAGTCTGGTTCATCAAATCAGACCCCTTCCTCCACACGTGCTCAATAGTGGCTACGCCCCCTACACACGTTCCCTCCCCTTCCCATAAGTGGCGTTCCCGCTGGCAACAAGAGATAGCATCGCTTCTTTTTGGGGTGCCTCACCTGGTACTAAGTTTTGTCTCGCCTGAGTCATATTCGGAAGTGTCCATCCCATGGTCGGCCTTCCCCGCAATAAATTTAAATTTAAATAAAATTGATAGCTAAAGCTAATGATCTTATATGGCACTTAAGATATCTATAATGGTAAGACCCTCAACTTACAAGAGTTCTTTTTGTTCCAAGAGAAGCAACATTGTCTCAGAAATTATATCAAATGGTTCAATAGGTTGAGGCCTGGTATAGACTCTTGTTGATCCTTCAATTCAACCTAAGTCAATGGGGTATTAGAGTATATGTTTTTTAGCATTAGTGATGCCCAACCCAAAAGGGGGAGCTTCCACGCATCTTTATGTGCAGATGGGCCAAACAAAGGGAATAATATAAATTAAAAAATTCCTAATATAGCCCCTAGGTTATCAGCCTAGGAGCCATATCAGAAGGCGAGGAAGCTTTGGGGAAACTTTTGTCCGATGCCCGATTTAGCTGGCAGACCATGGCAGACAACATAGGATTAGGGGCATCAGTGAAATGGGGCATGAGAAGGTATAGCTGCGGGTTTTCTTCATTTATGAGGCCAGCGGTATCCATCGCCTCAATGTATTGAGCAAGTTGATGCTCAGAAAAAGTTATGAGATTAGAGTATATATTGTCCACTTTAGAAAATCCTAATTTTTAGTTTGCCATTTAATAGGGGGTCCCGCAGGGGAGATGTTGGAAATTTGGCGTAACAGAATACAATCTGCCAAAATTTATACAGGAGTCAACACCCACTGATACAGCAATAGAGCAATATTACAATCTCCAACTCTCAAAAATTACAATAAACTAATAAAATAGAGACCAGGGGATCCAAGAACCACAATCTTTAAAACTCTGTAAAATTCTTCTACCATCCACCCTTTAAAATTTTTAACCAGAAGAATCGTTTTACAGCTACCACTAAAGAACTCCTAATCTTTTTCCTTCGTTTTCCATCTCATGCCTACCTTTCTAGCCACTCTCTAGCCCATCCTCTAAGCTACTTTTTAGTACTAGATGGTATCCTCTAAGCTACTCTTCTTCTCAAACTTCTATCATGTTCTTATTAGCATTGGGGGTTTTGGCAGGATTAAAACGTTGGATGGGTTCAAATCTCTTGGTGTCAACTCAACTTGAATTGTGTTAGATCATAGTATACTCTTAACTCAATTCTGGCAGATAACCAATGATCCGTCATTAATAACTTTAGGCTTATTGTCCAGTCATATCAATTTCCTGACTCTAACATCCCCTTGACTGGATAATAGGTATGTGGTTTTACATCTGTTAACGTCTTCCTTAATGTTTCCTGTTCCTCCATGCAACTGAGCCATAAACCCCAGAGGATCTTCTTAAAACATGTCATGACAGAGAGGTGGGTGACCCTGGCCAAACTCCACTACCCAAGTTGTCAGTTACTCTTAGCTATAAAAAAGTGTCCAGGTTAGATACTGCGACTGTTTTGACACAGGTGGAGCTCATTTCAGAGTTCGTTGGTCATATGTCATCCTTGCATGTCTTCTTTGGCAATTTGTGGTGCAGCTGCACCATGGTGGAGAGCAATGCAGTGGTCCTTAATTTTACTGAAGTGGCGCAGCTCCTGGAAGATGGCTTCAGCCATCAAGTTCTTCCTCCTATTGATGAAACTTAATTATCATACTATCAATCTACCATATGCTAGGCTTCACATGATGGGAGTTAAATAGCTGGCCAAGTATTTCTCCTCCACACTGAGCCACTTTTCTTGCGGGGCTGAGCTTCCAGATCAGTCGTATGAAATGCACGCATTTTTGGAATTTTTCCGCGTTTGAAGCGCTAGATGCCAATGACCCAACCTGGTATCTCCCCATAATATGCTTCTTAGAAACACTAACTTCTTCCTCCCATCAGCCAAGTTGGGTTCAGCAATGGGGCGCCATTGGGAAGCATTGGAGTGGACCTCTTGAGCGGCTTATTCTCTGTCTAATGTCTTCCCACATGCTTATCCTAGCATGGATGATTTCCTTAAAGATTGTCTGGCACTTGGCATTTTTCCCCTAGAACTAGAATATAACTAATTGTTCGTTGGCCACTCCATCTATCTCCACCTCTTGGTCACTTATTCCTTGTTATCCCAAACCCAACAGCAGATGTGACTGTGGTCCTTGCTCCTAGTAGCCCAGGAGCGCGTTCAATGATAATCACCTGGCCACCTTGCTGCCTCCTCATTCCTTTTATCCGCTTTCTCTGGTGATTTGGCCAACTCCTCCTCCGCCTGCCCCCAAAAGGCCCATCAAATCTGAACCTCCCGCGATATGGCGGAAGAAAAAGAAGCATACATTCTTCTGGAAGAAAAAGAGGTGGCAAGGCTTTTTGAGACAGCCTAACGCTGGAAGGTTTGTTATGTTAAATAATTGCAGTCCTACCTTTTAGAGTAATGTAGATATAATATCTATTATTATTACCATTTCAACTATTACTGTTATTTATATTTAAATTTATATTAAAAATATTAGAGGGTGCTGGCAAAGTGGGATGGGCATCCTTCTATCACCCCTCATGACGCAGATTTTAATCCCTCATGGCAGAAATTATATTTCTGCATCAAGAGGATAGCAATGCATGTGGATTCGCATACCATGCCTCAGTTTGACCAAGAGAATTAGTGAATTTAGATCTTGTTTCCCAGCCTATCAGAACACGCGCAGGAAGTTTTACCCTCAGTACTTGGGTTTTGTCTTCCACTTCTAAATTTTTGTTCTCTACTCCCTATCCCGCCTATCAGTGCAGTATTTTTCCTAAGGTCAGCCCACCTCAAATAATTTTATTTATATTATTATTTATTTGATTTTAATTTTGCTCTTTTTCCACTTGTGTCACATTTATAGAGCTAAGGAAGATTCAAGTTGTTGAACATTCAATAATGAGAACAGAAGAGAAAAATGTACAACATCAATTAGAATTTCTAAGCAAACATCATAAAAGGTGGTAACTCCACCAATATGTCGTTCCCCAAGGGCATTAAATGCTCTCACAAGGAGCTTTTGGTAAACCACACAAACCAGACTGATGGCAGATACAAGTCCCTATTGAAGGGTACTTGAAAAGGCTACACCAGCATATGCTTTATACAATACCTTCCATTTACCCCTCCTCCCCCTGCTAAGCACAGAGTTAGAGTAAAGTTTAGGGCTGAGCATCCAGAGATTTTGTTGGCAATTACAAAAAAGTATTTTTATTTTTAAAAACGCCATTTTATTAAACATGAATTTAGTCAAAGTTTTGTCAACATTAGCTTCACCACGGCAGAGCATGTGGACACCACAGCAAAAGATCATTATTGAGGTCACCATTGAAGGTGTGCCCCATCACGTCAAGGTACACTGTACCCACTGGAACAAGGATAAAGACTTTCCATCTCTTTTAAGATCTCCCAACTGATCTCCCCCACAACTTTGTTGAAGCATAGTTAATCAAAGGTCTCAGGAATATAGCAGAGTGAAGCAATTTGATCTTCAACGCTTCAACCTCATGACAGAACTCTGCAGCGAGAAGGCAATTGCAGTTATCACCTCCAAACCCAAAATAGAAGTCAATACTAATCTAATCCCTCACATTGCACAATTCATTATGGTGTAAGGACAAGCTTCAAACCCATTCAAAGTGACTTCTGAGAAGGCTCCACCCATCTTCCAGCACTGCCAAGTGTTTGGCCATTGTGCCCACACATGACCTGTTGCAGACAAGTAGCAAGATCAAGAGGATCCAGAGGAAATGGACAATACTGATGAAACTTTGGACAACTTCAAGTAGTGACAACATATTCAACTGTGGGGAAAATAAAGAGCACCAGGTCATTGAGCTGGTTACCACCAAACAATATATAAAACAGAGGAAAAAGTGAAAAGATGAGTGGAGGCGAGAGTGAGGGCCAATGAAGCTAAAAAAGTGAAAAGAATAAAGATAAAACAACAAAGATGAAAACGCAAACTGCTTTGAGATCCTGAAGGGGATCTCAAGGAGTCTATGGAAGTGATAGTGAACCATCAGGAACAGGTGATAACGCAGGCAAAAATGCAGCCCATGGGAGCTGGAAACGAACTGGTACTGATTCAAGCCATATTCCACAACTCCATCCACTTACCTATGGTCCCAACGTAAAACACACAAAATAAAGGTTACAAAAATTTTCAAGATGGCCACCTACTGATAGAGCAAGTGCGGCTTCATCTTGACTCAGCTAAGTGGCTTAGAAATCATAAATGGAAGCTCAAAGCTTGAATCGCCTGAATTGTGATAGAACTGGGTCAAATGTTTAGGAGCAATAAAATTAAGGCAGATAAGGAAGATTGGGTAATCTGGTCACAATAGAGAGTCTTAACGTCGTAGATCTAAAGGCCACCACGTCCTGGGACAATAAAATTCAGCACTTGCAAAACCCTCCGGCTGACATCCTAGTGATCCAGGAGAGTCATTGCCTGATGGGGAGAAACTTTAGTGGACCTGGATACTTCTTCCTAACTTTTCAACTTAGTCTACCCTCAACGGTTTGTGATCAAACCAGGAAGGGGCATCATCATCACGTCATTGACTGATCAACGAGTTGGAGAGTCCTGGCCATCACAATCACCTGGTGAGGAAATCAGTACACCCTGATCAACATCTATGCCCCCAACATCCCTAGAGAACGTGCCAACATTTTTGAGGAGGAGGCTAAATTACCACTACTAGAAGACATCTTTCTCCTAAGGGACATGAACTGTTGGCTCATAAGTCCAAAGGCAGATAACCCCAGACATTGATCACCCCTTTTGACACCAGGAACATTTGTTGCTCGTGATACAATGGGAGTTATTGATGCATTCCCAAAGGTTGTGCCAACCCATGAGTACATGATGAGGCCCCACATCAGAGAGGGTATGTTGCTCTCAATGATGCAAATCAGCCAAGTCTGCATACTGGTGTCCCATAAACACATAATAGGAAAATTCAAAGCAGTTAGTATTACCCACTTGGATCATCAGCTGGTAAGGATTACCTTGAAGTCAGAGATGCAGGCACAACTGCGCCCAAAAATGGGAAAAGATACACTAAAAATGGTGAGTAACGCTGACTTTGCCATTGGTTAGCGATATGAACCATGTCTTGTGACGTGAGGGACCCCATCAGTGAGAACCCAATCCAGACCTGGGGACGCCTGAAGGCTGAATTAGTTGCCGCTGCAAAATGCATATATACCTGGAGGCACGTGGCGGAGGCATTGGCTCTTCAAATGGCAAATTAATTGTCAAACACACCTAGAGAAGTATGCCCCTTAAACGGGCCATAGCACCAACTGTATGAGGGAATGGGTTTGGTTGAGAGATATAAAAGCTATAACAATTATGTACAGGAGCATCTAACGTTTCAGGTGGGAGAAAAGCTGGTGGCTGATGAGAAAAGTCATCTACATTCTTCATGCGCCAGTTCATCACTCAGAAAGTTCAGACTCAATGTGACACTCTGAACAGGCAAGATGGCACTGTAGCACGTACTTCAGAGGTGCTAGCAGAAATAACCCAAAACTACTATATGAAATTATACTCGGATGGGGTGCTTTCCTCAGGACATTGAGTCATTTGCGGAGAGGGCGGAGCACTGCTGACCCTGGACACTTTGGCCCTCATGGTGCTGATCACAAAGGAGGATCTCAGTGTGGCAATAAAGAATTTTTCTTAGTGGAAGAGCCCAGGACCCAATGGTATCCTGCACAAAATGATTACAGCATGTCCATACTTACTTAGCAACATCCTCCTCACCACACTCAACCAATTTCTGGATAATATTAAGCTTTTGCCTGGAGGGGACAAAGCTCTGTTCAAAGTCCTCCATAAAAAAGGCAACACACACTCACCTAACAATTAGAACCAATATTGCTGATCAATTTTTGACTTCAAAATTTTTTTAAAAATGCTGACGCGCCATCTGGGTTTAATTGTGAGGAACGCCATCTCACCAAACCAGCATGGATTTGTCCACTGCAGGAGTATCTGGGACAACATCCACAATGTCAACAACGTCAACCAGTCAAACTCTAGTGGGGCGTTAATATTCCTGGACCAGCAAAAGGCTTACAACATAATATACTGGTTGTATCTGCACCACTTAATAAAAAGCACACCTGCCATGTAAATTCTGACTGGTAGATGAAACAACAACAACCAGTATGGCTGTCTTAGGCCCAGTATTCCAATTGGCCAAAATCTTACCTCAATGTGGTGTGAAGCAAGGGGACCCTCTAAGCCCCTATTGTACAACCTTTTTCTCAACCCAGTGTTGCAGGCAGAATAGGAGGAGATATAAGGTATCAGCATGCGTGGGCAGCTGCTGATGAAGGCCCTAGTGTACACGGGCAAAGCAGTAATTAGAAGCAAGCTCAAAGGACTCTGAGAAACTTGACTTAATCATCTACTAATATGAAACAGCTAGTATTATGAGAACTAACAAATCAACAATGAAATTTCACCTGTTGGTTGCACAAAAAAGGCCAAACAAACTCAGAGCTGTAAAACTTAAACTTGGGATTGCCGCCACGCCACAGCCACAAACACCAAAACTCCTTCCAACTCCACTTAACTGTATATGATATATAGGATGGGTAACACCTGGGCCTTATATACCTAGCGCCACGGCCATCCTCAGACGCTTAATGTCATGGTGAAAAAGCAAAAGTGAAACTGAATAGATTGAAAATGAAACAATGCATAGAAATCTCAACAGCAAATTTTGTCTCAGATGCAACAAATCAGGAGCCAGTTGTCAATGTCAACAATGACATCTTTGTATCAATTGAACCAAATGTATATGAAAAAATCAATCTTAAAAATTTGTAGCTAGTGCGAATAATTGTAGGTCTCAAAATCTACCCAGAAATTATGGAACCTGTGACAAATCAACTAGCTAACCCGATGAAAAAAATGTTATTATGTAAAATGCAATATTGCTATCTCAGATACCAAATTTAGCCAATTTACAAATTTTAGATCCTAAAATTGGCAACCAAGAACTCAATTGCAGGTCTCAAATTACCCTAATATGACAGGACCTATGGCAAAGCAACAAGCCAGTCTGATGGAAACAATTTAAAGATTAAAGTAGATTTTTGACGTCTTAGAAAACAATTTAAATAATTTAGAAAATCTAAAGCCAATAATAAAGACCTATTTCTTAATTGCAAGCCGCATAGTTACCTAAAAATGAAGTAACCTGCAGCAAATCAACTAGCCAGACCAATGGAACAAAGTAATTACTTAAAATACAATATAAATGTCTCAGAAACAACTTTATTAAGTTTAAATTAAATAATGAAAACTGAAACATTAATTTAGATAATAATTTGACTGTAATTGCCGCATCATTTTCAATTAACAGAAAATTTATCTAGAAAAATGCATACTATTCGCCAGCAATTAAGGACCATCTTTGCCATCCACTAAAATCTACAAAAACTAAGAACCCAAGTAGAATCTGGGCCCCATTTGGGGTGGCGCCCTTGGACGGCCCAGTGAAACACCTGGGTATCACCCTGAAACTCATCAGGCCAGACCTGCCAGGTGCTATTGATGGGCTCATCTGGAAGATCATGTCCCATATTGCCGCCATCAGAGGGAGGCACATGGGACTCATGAGATGAGTCGCAGTTACAAACTCCCTCCTTCTCCCAATCCTCTGGTTTCTGGCTACAGTTTCCCCTTCTCCTCAGAATTCCATGACTGCATTAGAGCCTTATTGCATTCATGGTTGTGGGGCAGCAGAAGAGCCCCAATTAGAATAGGTCTGCTCTATGGACTGAGAGCGGAGGGAGGAATAGGCCCCATCAACTACATCACCCAAACAGACAAAATCTTTGGTAAGTGGAGAGTTAAATTGACAAGCCCAACCTTGGTACCAAACCACTGGTTGCATGCCACACAAATCAACTCAGCCAGGGACCTCAGACTCACCAACCCCACAGCATGAGACACCCTCCTGTCCTAACTGATGGCCAATCCAAATGCCCATGTCCCACATCAATCTTTGAGCTTCTCCCACACAGTACTGAAGATCATCTGTCAAGATGAGTGGCTGTTCCCTCTCAGCAGCATGAGGCCAACGCAACTGATGGTTTGTGACCCATGACTACGCTCAGAAAAGCAGGGGCACACAGGTCTCAGTAGAGGATACCCACTCCAAGAACCTAAACCCTAGCCCATATCAATCTCCTGGACCAAATTGATCAGCCATACAACGAAATAACACAGAAAAGTTTGGAAATTCGAGACACATGATTTGCTTCAACAAAAAATTAGGGCGCATGTCTAGTGATGCTTACACAGGGCTTAACAAGCAGCTGAGTGGTCCAACTCAACCCAATAACCTTGTAAAGTGTGTGGTGCAACTGACACTTGGTAAACAGGTTAAAAGAGTGCCCAACGGCTCAACTTATCTGGAAACTAGCATGTTTATTGATGGCACATAACCAAGTAGCCACTGAACTTTACCCAATAGAAAATTATGTCACTTAATACTGACTTACCCATCCCAGAATTGCTCCAAGCGACCATTTTTGCATTGCACCTATGGACAAATCATACTGTCTATCTCGAGGCAATTCAAAATTCTGTCCCAAGTCCTGTCAAAATTAGTAATTGCTTCACCAAAATATCAATAACTCATTCAACAATTAGCTGTTCAAGGAGCAATTTTGCGCTGACTTCAGAGGATGGTGCAGAGCTGGCTTCCACTTCCTTTCCTAACTTCAAATTTGAACTACAAAGTTGCTTTCATAACAATGAAAATTCACTGAGAAGATTAAGCAAACCTCCTTCAACACCTCTAGGTTTAATGGTAACACTTGCCACGATGTTCTCCCCCAGTAATTGAATTTAGTTCGCATCCCCTATTTCTTTTTCTTCCCATTTCTTTGGTGTGTATATTAGTCCCAAGGTTGGCCCACATCAAAAATAAAATTATTTATGTTATTCTATAAGTTATATGCCTGAAGGAACTTATAGTGCAGCCAGTTGATGATCTGACAAATTGCAGTTCCTTGATGGTTTAGGTATCAGCACGCTTCTTTTATCACCTCAAAAAGCCTAATCCATATACTAGCTTATTTATTCCGCCATCTGAAACTGTTTTGGTCATGAAACATGACCATCTCTCCTATCACAAACTGCAAAAGTCCACGGCAATGTAGCTAATCAGCGTCATGCTCTTTGATCTTCTTTGCCAGACTTGTTGAGTATGCTTTAATCTGGATTTGATTAGTGTAGACGTGAGAGCTGTCAAATAGCGCTGCAGATCAATTCCGCTGGTATCTTTATACAGGAAAAAAGTAGTGCAGCCAGGGATGGGTGCCTTGTGTAAAGCAGCTGAAAATTAATCTTCCTGGTCACAGAGTGATAGCTAATATTGTAGGCAAAGACTGCGGTAGAGAGGAGGGTACCTAATTACTACTGTCTATCTGCCACCAGCTTTCTGAGTATGTTCACCAGTGTTCAGTTCCCACGCTTGACAATTCCATTAGACTCAGAATGGTATGGGGTTATTAAAACACCACGGATGGTTGATAAACTCTTCAACTTGGTAAGAATATGAGAGGTGAAGTTATACTGTTATAGGTGAGTATGAAATGTGGGAAACTGTGCTATTGAATTATCCACTCCATTGTGAACTTAGCAACATTGACCGCCCCCAAATCCCTTATTGCACTTTCTTCTACAAACCCTGTCAAATGGTCTAGTGCTAACAGGATGTACTTGTTTCAATTTTGTGCCCATCAGCAAAGGTCCCTCAATATTAATGGATGCTGCCATCCAAGCAAGATGGGGTTTCACTAGTCGATAGGGTGTTATCTTGTAAAAGGGATTCTCTACTTGAAATTGGTGACAACTGGAATTTATTTTAAGCACGTCAAAATGCATTCTTTCCCAAAAATAGCGCAGTTGCAAGAACTCTAACATTTTTTCCCCTTTTTGACCTACCACCTTGTAAGCGCTGAGATAGTGTTCAGATAAGCAGAGGGTTTTGGGGAATTAAGCGTAACCACACTGACCTGCTTGTATTGCTCACCATTTTTCAAGAAAGTGCCAGCCCAAATTCGTTTAATGTCTGAATAAATTGAGGTGTTCATTGGCGTAGCTGCCGCTAAGCATTTTTCATACAGCAAATCACCTGTATTTGCCATTACAGCGACCATCTGTAGCCAGGATATAAAGTCACCATTCTGACGCTTGGCATCAGGACGGTAAGATATTTCAAAGTTTTAGCTTGAAGCTTGAGGGCTCATCATGCAAGACGTCCCTCTGGTTCCCAGAGATTCTGCAACCAATGCAAAGAATCATGGTCAGTCACGACCTTAATTTTACTCCATGAAGGTATACCCAAAACTGCTTGTAAGCGTAAGTAACAGCTAGGATCTCCTACTAGGTCACTGTGTAGTTCTGCTCATGACAGTTCAGACCTCTGCTGCAGTAAGTAAGAGGATTCTCCACCCCTCGTCATCTCGTTGAGATAGTACCGCTCTGATGGCAGAAAAGGATACATTAACTTGACAATAACTCCTTCTTGAAGTTTGGATATTGCAACATAAGCGTGATAATCAACGACATCTGGAGTGTGTCAAATGAATATTGGTGACATTTCATCCATTTGAACGTTGCATCTTTGTTCAGAAGCTCTAAAAGTGGGCCCCAATACTACTAAAAGTGGGAATGAAGCATCATAGTACCCAACCATGCCTAAATATATGAATATTCCACAAGGTGCTTGGTTGGGCCATCTTTCTTATGACTTCTACTTTAACTGGCTGTGACCTAAGTCCTTTGAGTCCACCATGAACTAAGATAAACTAGTTGTTTCTTAAATAAGAGGCATTTTTGAGCTTAATATTTATGTTGGCTTTAACAGGCTGGCGTAATACCTCCTCCAAATGATCCAGTTATCCAAAAAGTTCATGAGAAAACGTAGATATCATTACTTTAGACAAGGACGCATGACAACTTCAAATCCCCCATAATAGTGTCCAGGGCCCATTGAACATAGCTGGGGTGTTGCATAGCTCTGCAGCATACGAGTGGTCTGGAATAACCTATGAAAGTGATTAAGGCGCAATTCTCTTGTTTCATTGTGGGAAACTCAATTTGCAAATAACCTGATATCAAGTCCATGGTCAAAAAATAGTGAGCACCGCCTAGTCAATCTATTACAATATTGATTTGAGGCAGAGGGTACAGAGCTTTTTAGTGATGCTTTTCAGCTCTCAGTAGTCAAAAACTACCCAGTTGGTACTATCCTTCTATTTAACAGTTAGTACAGGCGAAGACCAAAGACTCCTATAAGGTTCCAGCATTCAATGCTCCAGAAGCTTCCATATTTCATCAAAAACTACCTCCTCTGCAACTCTTGAGTAGCGGATTGGCCAGGACCAGATGTGAAGGTGATCCCCTATGTTACCTAATGAACGACTACATGAGCGCACCCCAAATAGTGACTATCAGCTGTATAGCTGCCCAATACTTCCTCAAATAAAGCCTGGACTTAATCATTCTGCTCTTCCAATAACCCCACTAGGGCTTCTCATGGAAGCACTGTATTAAGCCAGGGAGTTATCCAGTGAGAAGTCCAAACTCATCCAGCGAACTAAATTTGTGAACCTGTAATACCTCATCAACAGGAGTCAGGTGCAAGTATGCCACCACCCAGTGTCAGTGAATCTTTAATGGCCCCATCTTCAGGTTGGCTAGCATCTCCTCAACTTTCCCCTGTCCATTAGATATGATTTTCGGTGCCACGTGGAGTTTGAGGCAAGATTGTTGATAGGTCCCCATGATCTCCCCATAAAGCCCTTTGGGTATCTTAATTTCAAGCTCTGACCCCATGATAACTTGATGGCAATAGGGATCGTCACAGCAGCTGAGGATTGGATTAGTAAACCCTGGTATTCATATGTTTGAAGTGGGGGGACCCCCATTTTGTTTTTTAAGAGCTGATTGTCAGACATTCACCTTCTTGACTTAGGAGAAAGAATGTTGGAGGTATGAGTGCTCCCAAATCTGCTACCATGATTAGCCCAACTCCTAACCAATGTTTGAATAATATTGTGGTTATCAACGATATGAGTACCAATGGTGAAAAGACCTTGGTGGATTCTTGGTGGAATCCTGACTATCAGAAAAATAATATTTATAACCAAAATTGGCATAATAAGGTAAGAACTGATAATAGGAATTCTCCAACTTCTTGGCTGAATTTGAGGGGTTTGTTACCACATGAATCTGACTACCTCCGAGGTGCAAAGATTTTACTCAATGATGATAGGATAAAAATTAACAAATCATTACCACACAAATCTGACCACCTCTGAGGTGCAAAGATTCTACTTGACAATGATAGGATAAAAATTAACAAATCATTACCACATGAATCTGACCGCCTCCGAGGTGCAAAGATATTACTTGATGATGGTAGGGTAAACATTAACCAATCATTACCACATGAGTCTGACCACCACTGAGGTGAGAAGATTTTACTCATTAGTGATTGGATACAATTCATCAATTTGCTATCACATGGGTCAGTTTTGCCCCCAAAAATTTTATCTTCGATCTAATAGGATGAAAGCCTATATTTCCTAATTTGGAGGACTCAGCTTTATATACCTTTGCCTCAAATACCCCTGGTCTCGAAATCTGAACTATTTTAAATAGGAAAAACTAGTATTGAGAAAAGGACCTTTCTTGGTTTTGCCCGCTTAAAACAATAAAAAACATAAAAACTTTAACAAAGCGTTATTTTATATTTTTATTAAAAAGTAAGATTATCACTTTGATAAGAATATTTGTGGCATCCATTGGTGGATCCCACACTGATAGTGGCTGGGGATTACTTCGTCACAGTAAACAATATCAACCTTTCCCATGCGTATGAAATCCTTTGGCGCTCCACTTGAAGTGAAGTAAACTGGAATTCTTTGACCCAGAATATTGGTGTCTCCAGCTTTATCTACTACAGCGCTAAAGTAGCGCAGGAAAGTTTCTCCTATCAGCAGGGAATATATGTTAGTTGGCAACACAATCTCCAGTGCATAGGCATGGATTGACCCAAACTATAGTGGTAGTACAACATACGCTCCTTCTTAGATGGTGCATTCTGTCCCAGAGGTTCCGTACAACATCTGATGCTCTACGTCAGATTTCAGTGCTAAATAAGCCATACACTTAGTCTATACAATGTTAACTGGTGTGCCAGTATTTATAAAAGCATCACTTTGGTTTTATGCAACAACTAGATCATAATATTTTCACTCACATAAGAATAACCTTGGGTATTTAAAATGTGAATATCTAGGAATTATTTTCAAGGAACTTCATAATGCCCACTCGGACCTATGGGTATTCATTGATAATTGCTTCTACCAGGAAACTAACGTTTACCCCTTTTTAATGATGGTGCGTCAAAGGAGGGTCAGGGTTCTTCAGACGAAGCATGCTCCAGGATCTGACAGGCATAGGGATTCGGAATCCCTTGATGGCCCTCCTCCACCACAGCCTTTTTGGCTTGCAAACAGGTCAGTATGTGCAAGTCATCCGCAGGTTGTTGATATAGCAACTCATCCTCATGATAATAAGGTCTGGCAGAAAGTATCTCTTTTTTTAGTACTAGATGGTCCCAACCCAAGGGGGATTCATCGATGTAAGCAGAAAGTATCTCATTTCATTCAGATGGGACAAATGAAACTTAACTGGCGTGTCAGAAAATCACTTTTAAAGCGACAGTGGGCTCTGCTGGTCAGCAAGCCAACCAGTGTGAAGACAAATCGCCTTTGCCAGTCTAACTTAGGTGACAGGGCCAGCAGCGCTGGCTGACCCCTTGTAGTGTCACCTGCGCCATTTGGGGACCCCCTCAGCCTGAACCTCAACCCATAAGAATAGGTATAAACTTAAATAAAAGGGAAATTAGGCAAAGAGGGATATTTATTGAGAAAAAGCGCCAGGTATTTTTATTTATAAAAGAGCAACTGCGCACATCAACAACCTATTGGCTCATCGCTGGTTCTTCCAGCCACTCTCTCTTTCTGCACTTCTCTCTTCCCTGGCGTCGACCCTCTCACCCCATCCTTCCCAATGTCTGAATTAGTTTCAGCTCATCCTTGGCCTTGAGTCTCTGGTAAGCCATAATTATAATTAATATAAATAACCATCAGATTTGAATCTGATATTTGAGTTGATTATTATGCGCTTGAAACATTTTGTTCACTTGGTAACTCGGAGCTCTTGACTTCAGGCTGACATTATGTGTCAACTCTTTGTTAGTCTATTTCTGGGGTATCACCTTTTTGGGTGACAGTCAATTATTATATATAAGCTCTGGAAACAACCTTGACCACCTCAAACTTGAAATCGTCAATTTATTTAACATTATTAATAATACAAATGAAAGATCCACAGCTACCAATTGCTAATGATCCTTATACTAATTTTAGGGCTATTAATTGGCCCCGCTCAAACTTAACATTTAATACTGGCGGATTCACTTGGTTCATCTCAACAAAAATGTGAAGCAACTACCTAGCAAGCATTGAAACACCATGAAATTTAGTCAAAGAGCCATTCCTCTGGGAATGGGCACATCCTCCTAAAATAAAAAATGATCATTTGAGGAATCCATCTGGTTAAAATTACGACATTTCTTCCCCTCACTTAACCATATGGTATTCCTCCTATTTCCAGCCTCAGTGTGTGGGGTGGGCATCCAAGGCTTGTTCCTCCCCACCACAAACAATCGCTGGAACACAAACACCAGTTTGGGGTCACACATCAGTGTGCTCTTCCCCTCCCTGACCAAACAAGTGGCACATCCTCACCTTTCCTCATCAACTCATCATCTACTCCAGCACTAACCATCATAACCACCTGTAGTGAGCACCACTGTTAGAAAATTGCTTTTCTGGCAATTGTGGGATCTGCTGTTCAGCAAACTAATTAGTATGAAGACTAGCTGGCTCTTGCCGTTTTATCTTAGTTGACAGGGCCAGCAGCACCGGCTGACCTCTTGGCGTGTCACCCGCGCCATTTGGGGATCCCCTAGCCTAAACCCCAACCCATAAGAAAATTTATAAACTATAATAAAAGGTTACTAGGCAAATGAAGATGTTTAATGAGAGGAAAGCGTTATGTATTTATATTAACAAAAGGGCTACTGTTTATCACTAACCTTTTTGGCTCATTGCTTGTTCTTCCAGCCACTCTCTCTCTCTCTTTCTGCGCTTCTCTCTTCCCTTGCGTTGACCCTCTCATCCAATCTTTCTTAATGTCTAAATTAGTTTCAGCTCATTCTCAGCCTTGAGTCGCCAGTAAGCCATATATTTGATTAATTAAAATAAACATCATATTTGAATTTGATTTTTGAGTTGATTATTATGCTCCAGAAACCACTTTGCCACTTGGTAACTCAGGAAATCTTAGCTTCTCACTGACACTATTTATCAATTCTTTGTTAGTCAATTTTTGGGGTATCGCCTTTGAAGCAACATTCAAAAATTATATAGGAGTAGGAAACAACCTCAGTCACCTCAAAATTGGAATTGTCAGTTTCCATCGACATTAATAATAATACATATGGATCTTCCTCGGCTAATAGTCTCTGGTGATCCTTATACTAACTCAGGTCCATTGATTGGCCCCACTCGAGCCTAACATCCAATCTTGGCAGAAAATATTTGGTTGGCTCAACATTATGTGAAGCAACTACCCAGAATTCTTCAAAACACCACAAAATTCAGTCAATGAGCCATTCCGCTGGGATTTGCCATATCCTCCTAAATAACGATTGATAATTTGAGGAACTTATATGGTTAAAAATTTGATATGATGGAATTAGTGAGTCCCATACCTACTCCACTTGAGTTTTTCTCTGGTCATACTGGTTGATTGTACGATGTGAGATGCTAGCTAGCATGGCAGTTCAAGGCAATATGACCAAGGTGACCACATTCATAACAAGTTACTATTAAGGCATCCCATCTCCAAGTATCCTGGACTGAATCACGTCGAGAGTTGAGTAAGGGATTTTAGTTTGGACAAGGGTTAAACAATGGATGAGGGCGACTCAAAAAAGCATATGCAGGTGAGGTTAAACTGGCGGATTACAGGTCAATCATTGGGTGCCACTCGGGGAAAGAGCACCAACAGCAGTCATGGTAGACTTCCATTCTGAATCAGGTGGAATGAATGTGGCGTTCAATTTTGCACAGGCAATTAATAAATTTTAAGAAGGGAATATCCACTTGCAGAACTGAAGCCATCACGTTGAACAGCTCTTAGCGCGATTTCACTACCACAGTCATTGCAATTTCCAACATAGGCCTCAGAAAATGCCCCACTCTAACCAAGGCATGTGCTTTGGAGGTAAATTGATCAAAGAAATACGTCAAGGTCTCATTCCATGAAAACCTTAATAAATAAAAAATTGGCATTTTGTGAGCCATTTTCTCTACCCCCCACCCAAACAAGCGCAGTACATCTCTTTTGGCTTCCATGTAGGTATTGGGGCTGTTTATCAAGTAGCACGTAACCTGGTCAGTTCTCTTGACATCTAAGGTGGAGATCAACAACTTAGCCTTACGGCGGTCTGAAGCTCACTTAACAGTAGATTTGAACCATTTAAAGACCCCATGCAAGTTCCCATTCCAATTTGAATGGGGAAACTTATTGATGTACAATCCTCGTCATGCTCAAAACTGAGAGCTCTCAGGATGAACTGAGGCACTTCCCATTTTGGTATGACTTGGTCCTTGATTAGGGGAGGACGCATAAGGAGAAACAAAATTTTACTTATCTGCCAGTATGAATGCGGCTTGAGATTCTTCAGTTGGCAGCACCACAAACACACGAGAAACTCCTTTTTGATGAGGCGAAGTCACTTCCAGAGTCACTACTCTGAGAATACAGGACTCCACGCCTTCTTGGCCAGTGAAGCGCTCCTCTCCCCTTCTCTTGGCTGCTTCTTTATCACAGACCCCAGTTCTTCACTGTTGTCCTCTTTTAATCACCAGCTCCGCATCAGAAAATACAGTAAAAAGGTCCATCTTCTAAACTCTGATCAACGCACTGTATCCAGATGACCATGCTACTGAGAAGGTCTGCTAAAACTGGTTCTGAAAGCCTAGATTATTAAGCTGTTTGTACAATGCTGAAATTTGATCCACTAGGGCCTTACGCTTACAACACAGCTCATTGTTGGCTCAGCACAAGGTGTTCATGACATTTTCAAGTTTGGCACACTTCATCAACTTGATGGATGATGACAGCTTATTGTCAGCCTTAGATATATCTGCAATTTCTACATATTGATGAACAGGCTTAAGTGGTTGAATCAGTGAGCTTCCTGTATTAAGCACCACTGTTGAAAATTTGGCATAATGAATACAATCTTCCAAAAGTTGTAAAGCATTAACACCCACTGATACAATGTGTGAGTGATATGACAACACTGTTCTTCAAAATTACAATTAACTAAATAAGGAGACCAAGAGCTCCAGTAACCACATTTTTATTACTCTGCAGAATCCTTCTACCATTCAACCTATAGAATCTTTATCCTGCAGATTCTTTCTACAGCTAATAATTAAACAACTCCCTCTCTTTGTACTTCATTTTTTATTTTATGCCCATCTTTCTTGCCACTATCTGGCCCATCCACTCAGCTATTCAGCTTCTCCAACTTCCATTGTGCTTGTCTTGTCATTGGGGTTTTAATAAAATTTCCTACTTAACCAGGTTCAAATTGCTTTGAACATCTTGAATTTTATTGAATCATAAAACACTATAAATACAATTCTAGTGAATAAAAAACATCAGCCGTTAAAATTTAAGGCTTATCATCTGGTCATGTCAATTTCCCAACAGGAGATATAAGAAAATTTGGAGGCCAAATTTTATTGAAATTGTAAATTATGAAGTTAATTTGCAAAAATTTGAGTGAAGTTGGCAGGCATAGAAAGCCATACTCAAGCATTATTTATGGGTAATTTGAGGGCTGAATGTAAGTATGGCACTTTATTGAAATTAGTAATAATAGGGTCTGAGCCAAGCAACTTAGTTAATTCAAAATATGGATTCAGTAGCATTCTAACTTCTGAGTGAAAATAACATATAAAATTAAATTTGGATATTCTCTTTATTCTAACTAGCACCTTCTAGAAGAGAAAATTAATCTCAAAATATAGCCGCACTAGATTGTATTAAACTAATACCAATAATGGCGGAAAAGCCTGCAAAAGTACCCCCTGACTCGACTAAAAAATTCAGAAATCCCCCAATCATATTGTTCTCAGTTGCTAACCTCAGTGTCAATTTGAGTCACCGCTCTCAGAAGCAGCATCAAAAAACTTCTACCACTGTATAAGTGACCACTTCACCAAATTTCATTTACCAGATTTTATCTCTATAACCTGCACGCTCACAGCTCAATGCGCACTATTTCCCAACAACCTGCTTGGCCCCCTCCTACCATGAAGAACATCTTTCATGCAGTTTTACTCGAGTCATATCAATCGTATACACCTTAGCCCTTCCAGGAAACCCCTTCACCAGTTGTTTAGATGTTTCATCCCCCTTCTATTGCTAGCTTAAAAAATCTTGGACCCCTATGAGAGGCAGTTCCCAACTGTCTAAACATCAAACCTTCGCCATAATTTAGGTCAGCTGACATATCTTGTTCACAAATCACCTTCTCAGGACATCATAATTCACCAATTAATGAAACTACTGATTGAAATTCAGTGCGTTGCATCAGTTTAAACTCATCTGTCCCATTTAAACCCCTTAAACGGCACTTATTAAGTCGTCACTTACTCATATCAAGCTATAAAGACTGATGCGTGAATCAGTTTAGTAATTCAACATATGAAGCTATACTTAAAAGTTGGATTACTTCTGGAAGCATGAAGTTGGATGATGATGATATAAATTAGTGCCCTCCCCCAATTAGCTGAAGTATATTTCAATATAAATGGGTAAAACCAAATTAAAGATGCTTAACCAACCGCTTTTCAGCTCCAGGAGGCACCAGCAACTACTTGATTGTGCTAGCAAATGTGTAAACCATGAATCTGCTCACGCCACCTACACGTTTTTTACCTAAATTTCAGTCTAATGCAAACATAAGCGTACCAAGTGTACAAAATGGATTCCATTCATCAGTTCCTAAAAAATAAAGATAGTATGAATGGGTTTAGGCATATCAACAGTTCAATTAATTGCGCTGCAGTATCTAATTATATAACATCTAATATCATGAGAAATTAAGGCTCAATCCTGAGATTAGGATATGGGTTTTTTTACATTTTTCTGCGCCTAATATACTCATATTTTTTGCTCGTTTGGTCATATTTAAGTTCTGGTATACCCTATTTCAACTCTCCCAATTTATAATTCTATCTTTTTTTAGTACTAGATGGTTTATAATTCTATCTTGTTTATGGTTTCCCATCCCATGTTCACACCATTTGTGAATCCCTTGCCAGATAATCTGATTTTGAATAACTGACTTTTGCTTACTTCTTTTAAAATTAAAATTTTTCAGCTGGCTTAGTTTGTACTCCAGATTGGTCAACAATCTGTTCAGAATCGCGCAGAAAATAGACTTCAAGAACAAGATGTCATAAGCTGCAAACTCCTGACTAATAAAGTAAAAGGTCATTTTGAGATATCACATGGGCCTGAAAATCTCGCAGCACCTTGACTGATTATGGTCATCAGTGTATATGACAGTAAGTGCATAACGCCAGTAGGTGTGTAAACTGGATCCATACATGTGGCTAGAGGCTGGATGAGTATTTGCCACCACATCATACTCTTCCCTGAATGGTCTATTTTCCTGAGTCACCACCAGACCCTTATTGTAACAATCAACAATCATACATGAATCACAAAAGGTTGGGAATTATGAGATTCATGTATGTCAATAGTTACAATTCCATTATTCTGAGTAGGTTTTTCCTAATTGGGTCAATAATGGGATAATTATTTAAATCTTTACTTAATTGGTTGTTTGTCTTGAGCTTTCCCCCATTTGCCGCTGAGTTGCCAGGATGCCATCAATTATGGAGGCTTTTGCACCCCTCAACACCTACAATTCATTTAGCCTTTTTAGGAAGTATTTCAAAGCGAGGGCATCCCCAATGGACCTCACTTTAGAGTTCTATTCCAAAACCTTGAGTTCATCCCAATAAAGGCCGCTATTCACTAGACTTCTTTATTTAATATAATTTTAATTGTAAATTACTAAAGCTAGGTCAGGGGCGCGGATGGTGGTGCAACAGGAGGGGAGAAAGGGAGTGGATGTGCCATGATCCTTTTGAGAGTGGCGTTCCCCTGGCAAGGAAGGGGATGGTGCCAGAGTGGCCTGTAGTGACAGAGGCCAGTTGACCACACCTCGGCCCAGTGACCCTGAAGAAACAGAGGCCATATTGACGCACCTTGGCCCAGTGTGCCTGGCAAGGCCGTCCATCTGGACAGGACTGTTTGGGGTTGGTATGGCTATTGCCCTTACTCTTGGAGGAGTAGGTTCTAGGTTTACGGCCAGTGGCGTGCTGGGCCTTGGGAGCCCCGTCCATTACACTTATGTTGGGCAATGTTTAATTGATTCAAATTTGATGGCTGACACCCAAGATATCTACCTAATCCGCTGTTTAATCGAGGCAACTCTCTTCCAGAATAAAGTTATATTTATTTGGATGGCAAGAAAGATATTGTTAACCTTTATTGTTGCATAATTCCAATTTATCTTTCCTTGGCGAGTTGTGCTTCCTACTAGCTTGCCAGATAGGAGGATGACTATTGTCCCAAGCAAGTCTAACCCTATCACCTTCTTCATCAGTTTTTTGGCATCTGAAGGTGGAGGGGAAGGTCAGGGGTGCTAATTGAACCACTGGCGGTTGAGGCCGCCTGCGCCTGCAATGGACCTCCAAGGGAAGCATTGACGCTTTCCATGACCCTTGGACTTCTGGTTGGTATTCCTCTTACCTCCCGTTGGAAGAAAGGTCTCCCATTGGCAGATTTCCTTCCACATTTTCTAAGCTTATGGAAGCTCAGGGGGCTTTCCCTTATTGAGGGGTAATGTAACGGCATGGATTCTATTAAATTTATTCATACAAAATTGAGAAGTAGTAATGGTAATAGCATACCGCCAGTTTGAATCAATCGCACTGCAGTATTTGCTTTTTTATCATTATAAAACTATGTAAAATTAGGGCTTGATCCCACCAATACAATATGGGAATAGTCCAGTTTTCCGCGCCTATTAATTCATAGTTTTAACTCATTCATTCAGTTTTATATTCTGGCATATCTTATTCCAGCTCTCCCATGCTGAAATCTTAGTTTATTTTGACTGAAGCAAGCCAACCAGGGGATGGGCATTACCAATATGTGTAGAAATGGTGGGGGAGGGAAGAAAAGCAATGACTAGATATGATTGGGCACCCTGGGGTACACAGGTTACCCCTGTTGCCAGCTGGGACCACCAGGTGTGGGGGGATTGGTGCTCTACTCCAAGGGGGTTGCCCCTACTATGGAGCAGGTGTGAAGGAAGGGGTCCGTGTGAAGGAACCAGAGCGGGAACCATGAGTTTATGAGTCTCTGTTGTCTTGGCCTCATATACCCATAGAGCCAGGCTTGGAAATGCTCCAGTAAGTGGACGTGGAACCTAATGACACCCTCATGGATGGTAGGGACCATGCCCTTGAACACATCCAAGGCAATAGTGTGGATCGTTCACATTCCAATGGATATCAATAGGGAGCTCAGGGTGGATGGGATTGGGGACATAAGTCAGATCATGAGGAGGCTCCTCGAGATAGAGAAATCCTGGCCAGCTTGGATCTTGAGCAGACGTGCAACTTCTCGCCATATGGCTTTGGATGGGGGGCAGGTTTCTAGGTGGTGGTGAAGGGAGCCCACTCCTCCACATACTGCACAGGTTGTGTGAAAGGAGTGGGTGCAGTCCGCCATTCTGTAGGTCCTTCTTAGGCAGCGCCAGGCATTGGCCCTTACCCTCGGCTAGAGGAGTGGATGGTGCGTCATCCTCCATATTGCCTTTTGTGTGGTTAGGTCGTATGGGATATACAAAGCATCTAGGTAGTCTACTCTGGAGATGGATGGGGTCGTGGTGAGTATATCTTTGTGGGTGTGGTCTTCTGGCTTTCATAACACAAAGTGGAGTCTGGGATGTCCCCTTCCCTGCACTGTACCAGTGGTAGCGACGGTCCACCCCATTCAGCGGATGGTTCAGATGAGTCGCTTGAAGTGAGGGGGGGTTCTGTGTGGGCCCGTTGCGTTGGGGTGCTTAACGAGGTACATTAGTAAGCTGGAAGGATGGTGTGGATTAGGTATTTTGTGTGCCTGTGTGAAGTTGGACCTCGCTGCTCTGAACCAGTGCTGTTTTGGGGGGTCCAGGGTAAGCACTTCCTCTATCCAGGTGCCCAGGATGCAATTGGTGTGGTGCTCGAAATCTATCAGGCCCATGCCCCTGCTGGAGTGTGGGCCATACAGCATTTCAACCCATACTGGTGGGCAGGATCCAGGCCACAGCCAACCCTGGATGAGCACATGGGTCAACACTATAAAAGGTGGGGGAGAAGGGGATCGCATGTGCGGAGAACCACAGCATCAGGAGGATGAGAGAGTTGGCAACTGCCACTCGCTCCGTTAACCTGGGGGATCTACCCTTGAGGGAGGCGATTCCGTTGGATATCCATTTTAGCAGGTTATTGATCATCTAACTTGCATACCCCCTGTTTCCAACCATATCCCAAGGTGGCGGACAGAGGTGGTGGTGGGGGGTAATGCAAAGGGTAGGACGAGTGAGTTTTTGCATCTTGGGTTGTGTGTGGTGGGGGATGTGGTCCAGTTGGTGGTATTTGCCAAGGAGGATAATTTCGGCTTTCTGTTTATTAAGTGATGTGCTACTCACCGTGGAGTATTCCTCTAGTGTGTGCTCCAGATGTTGGGTGTCACTGTTGTCAGCTATACCTGTTACACAGCCATCCGCAAATGCTAGTATCTTGACAAGGGGCTGGCCTAGCTCAGTTATGCCCCTGAGGCGTAAGTCAGTAACACGTAGGAGTGGGTCGAAGCTGAAGTTGTACAGTAACGGGCTGAGGGGGTCTCCTTGCTTGAGCCCTCTGCGTTGGGTGATTCTTTCAGTCAGGAACCAGGGCCACATACCGTCATTGATGTAGATTTCGTGAGGAGCATTGCTTAGTTGATGAACCTGGGTGGGAGGTTGAAAGCATGTAGGCACTCTTTTAGGTATGGCCAGCTAACGCGGTCATACGCCTTCTCCTGGTCAAGGAATACCAGAGCACCCGTCGCTTTGGATTAGTATACATTGTTGATGGAGTGTATGTTAGACCAGATGGAGCGCCCTGGTGTAAAACCAAATTGGTTGGGTGATAGGGCTTTTGAGGCTAGTGCTCCCAGTCTAGTAGCTAGAATTTTGGTGAGTAGTTTAAAGTCAGTATTAGAGAGTGCTATCGGGCGCCAGTTGGCCAAATCCAGTTTGTCACCCTTTTTGAATAGGGTAATGACATAGGAGTTCTGGCCTCCTGGGAGGAGATGGGTCTCCAGCAATCACTGGTTCATAGATGCTAGAAGGAGGGGGCGATCTGTTTAAAGTATTTTTTATAAAATTTGTAGGGTATCCCATCAGGGCTTAGGTATTTCCTACATGGTGCACCATGGACTATATTCCAGAGCTCCTCCTGCGTTATCAGGTTTATGAGACTTTAGTCTGGTGGTGCACTCTTTATTCTGGCGGAGTGTAACTTTTTTTATTTTTTGGGGGTCAGGTGGGGTGTCACAGTAAAGTTTGGTGTAATAGCAGTGGATTTCCACCTTGACCTCCATTGGGTCGGTTATCATAGTTTCATCAGCTTTGCGTACTAGTGCACACTGAGGGCATGTTGCCTCAGGAGTGGTATTGGCAGAAGAAGAATGCCGAGCAGGTTTCGCCTTCTTTTATGTTCTTACCTTTCCATGATACTTTGATTCTGTCTTGGTATTTGTGGATGAGGGCGTTAAGGTGGGCGAAAATTGCCACCCATTTGCGCTCCCAGTTTGGGCTGTATCTTGTTTTTGGGGTATTGAGTTCAAGGTCGAGATCTGCCAGGGTGCATCTGATTGTGGCAGTGTCCACGGTGTATTTGCATGAAATGATATGGTGGCTCTTGTTAGTTTAGATTTGAATTTTTCCCAAGATTTGATGGGATCTAACGCAAACGGGGCAGTGAATTTTGGGCTTAAAGCTTCATGCTTGACCCATTAATTAATTTTGGGGAGTTTTATCTTCTCCAGGTATAGCATCCTCCAGGGCGTCGTCCGCGTTTGAGTCCTGGTTAGCATGAACTGGACCAAAACTAGACGATGGTCAGAGAAATTAATTTTTTTGTGGTGAAGTTAGTAATAAATGAGCGACAGGATATTGGCACAAGGATGTGGTCGATGCGGCTCATTGAGATGAGCATACCTTCATGTATGCTGGGGCAGGTCATGTGGGGAAGGAGTGGAGCCCCAGGGAGAGGGTGTCATACAGGCCAAGGGATGCCTTCATTGTGTGGAAATTGGAGTGTCCTAGTGGGTATCCCCTGGGGTTGGGCCATCAGTCTGTAGTGGGATCATCCCAACAGTTGAAGTCGCCCAAAAGGATAGTGTCCAGTGGGAGGTTGAGCATCAGGATGGATTTGAGGAATTGTTTCTACTTGGATGCAGTGAACGGTGCATAGATATAAGTTATCAATAAGGTGTCCTCTTGGTTTTCAGTCCATGCAATTAGGATGCGACCATTCAAGTGCGATGAGGATTTGACGATTTTTAATTTTTTGTTATTATTATGGATGATCACCCCACAGTGGGATGTCCATATTGACTGGGATGGTGAGACCCTGGCCGCCCAGGATCCCTCTTCCCCCTGTATACAGTGGGTCTCTTGGATGGCCAAGATGTCTACTGGGGGTTTTCACAGGAAGTCCAGTTTTTTAGCTTGGGATGCTTGAGCCCTGGCTCCTGCAATGTTTAGCGTCCCTATTGACACTGAGGTGCCCGCGGCATCTCAGGAGTGGTTGGGCGAGCCTTCCGGCCCTAGTCCACCACTCATTGCCTTGGACTTGCTCCGTGTGATTGGTCCAGTCCACTCCAAGGCTTCTGATCCCTTACCTTGTGATGATATTGTGCAGGTATTGTTAGATTTGGGGATTGTATTAAGCTTTTCTGCACGTGATTTTGTTTTATTTAAATTGGTGTGCTGATTGGTTTCTGATGTTACAGGGTTTGATTTTGGCGCTCTGAGCCCTGTTGGCTCATCCATAGTGGATGCAGAATGTCCCAGTAAGTTTATTTGATTGGGATCATGTGGTGATTCTATCAACTTGTTGAGAAAGTTCTGCATAGGCTGTCCAATCTGACTTTTTGGCTCGGATTGCATCCTCCATGGTTGCTCTAGCTTGGGAATTAGTTTCTAATTGGCTGGTTTGGCAGATTTTCTCTCTGTCCATCTGGATTTGGTCCAGGTCAAATGAGGAGGTCACGAGAGATGCAGCCTTGGCCGCTGCCCACTTGCAGGCCTTCTGCACCTGATTTTATAATTAGGGTTAAATTGGGTCGATGAGGACATAGTGTCCATCCTCTCCCCAGAGGAAAGTGTGGTTGGCGTCGACCATTCTTCTGAAGGAATCCTCATCTTCATCCATGGCATCATCACAAAAGTCCAGGGCCATGATGCCCTCCTTCATGAGGCATGCATGCTCCTTGTGCCCCAGTGTATGCAATGGTTGTAGATGGGCGGTGCGTGTTCTGGAGTGACATGGAAAGGTTATGACACTCCCCCATATGGGAGGTGAAATACCGCAGCATGTGGTATTTTGGTTAAATTTGTAGCCACGTTGGGGACCAGGTTAATTACAGCGATTGCCTTTCCTGTGCACAGGTTCAGCATCAGGTGGAAACGCTGTAGTCTAGATGCTTTATCTCTCCATAGCTTTGAAGGCCGAATCAGAGTTCTTCTTTGATTAGCTTGTGGGGGAGGTTGGTGGGAAGTGTTTCAATTGAGATGAACAAAGTGTTTGCTTTGTTCCATCTGGTGCGCGCGGTGCACACAATTCATTTGCCCTCGGGGAGGGCTATTTTGACACAGACTTTTGCTGCTGCATCTGCATCCTCTTAGGTTTCAAAACCCATATCAATCCAACTGCGTGGATGGTGTGGGTGGTAACATATACTGCATGTGGAAAGAGGGAGTCCTGTGCCTCACCTACCTTCTCCCACAGAGTTGAGGAATCAACCCCTAAGAAAAGTCGGAGCCTGTGTTCCACTTTTGATAGGAGCTGTGCATATTGTATTTACATGTACTGGTTTTGTTTTGTGGTAAACTCCACAAACCCAGGCGGTGTTTGGGTTTGGGGTTTTTGGCGGCATTGGCTCCCGGTCCCCCTCCAGGGCGTTTTTTGCCCTTGGGTGCACCGTTTTGGCCATTGCCTGATATGGCTTTTGTTCAGCTTTGTTGGGTTTTATTAAATTCGCTTATCTCACCTGTGTGACTATCAAAATCTATCTACTCGAATCAAATCTTGGTAAATGATGTTATCATTATGGGAAAGAAAAGCCCCCAGGTTGAAATCTTATCTTATTTCTGTTTTCCTCCTACGTTACTGCTGTTTTTGAAATCGCTCACTAGATATGCCAATCTCAAATAGGCTGCCATTTTGCTTGAATTTCTTTTAAAAACATAAATTCTTCAGCTGGTCTAGTTTATAATCCAGATTGGTCAACGATCCATCTTGATTGCACGGACACTAACCCTTGTCAATAAGCTGCCATAAGCTTCAAACTCTTGGCCTTAGAAGATAAGAGATATTTTAAGATATCAAATTGGCTTTCAGATCTCTCTGCACTTCAACATGATTATGTTCATCAATAGAAATGCCTGTAAGTGCATAACGCCAGTAGTGTGTAATCCCTGGATCCATACAGGTGGCTAGAGGCTGGCGAGTATTTTCCACCACATTGAACATCCACCCTTAATGAACTCTTTTCCTGAGTCGCTCCCAGGCCCTTATGTTGTGCAATGTTTAACTGATTCATATCCAATAGCTGACACTCCAATATCTACCTATATCGCCATTCAATCCATTTCAACTCTCCTCAAGTGTAAGATTATAGATATTTGGATGGTAAGTAAGGTCTTGGGAACCTTGGTTGTTATAAAGGGGGCCACTGGGTCTTGGAAGAATCTCCTTGCACCAGCAATACTTAAATCTAATCCCCATATAGTGACATCTCTTGTCAATGTTAATAAGAATAGCGAAGAAAATTGAGCGCAATAAGCTCTATCTTGCTTGATCCTCTCATATGCAATTCACTTTTACTATGAGAATAGCCCTGTTGTTTAATACACAGAATATAACTTCTCATACTTTGAGGCAATTGAAGAGACTTTTTAATTAACACAACATCTATAAATTGTTGGTGGACACTACATTGATGCGGGATCCATTGAAAATGACTCGCTAACCATGCCGCCACCCTTCAGATTGTTATAACATGTGTATTTATCCATATCTTCCATAAGCAATCTCACCTATAAAAATCTCATTTGTTACGATTACCAACCCTCCAACAACTATTGATCCTGTATCACTTAAACTGGCACTCCATCATAATTTATGAAATATGGTTCTGTGCTATCATTAGACTTTAGTGTCCACTCTTACTATATCCCACTCAAAGGTCCCACCTGGCAAGGGCTTCTTTAATCTCTACCATTACTATTGCCCTCAATATAGAGGTAATTCCTCGCATGTTAGTCGTTTAGATATGCCTAGATATTTTCTTTGTTGGCTTTGACCAAGAGTCCATGTTGTTCATGGTGTAACGCCTTGAAACCTAGTAATGGCTACACTTTTTAAAAACAAGCCCTATCAGCCACTAACCAAGGGCCTGAACCAGGCAAAACGTTCCCATATGAATGAAACAGCAATTTTGCGAGCCATACAATGGGTTCCAGTACAAGTTGTTACCCCTGAAGTCCTTCATTGCACATTTGAAACTGAAGTGCTAGCAGTAGTTTCACAGATTCTTGAGAGCTTAACCCCACATATAAGTGGTCACCCGCTATTCTTCTGGAATCAACTGTTGATATTTTTGCCTATATTCCCAGCCTGCTAGATTACCTGGTGTCACTAGGGGAAAATTCCCTAAAGCGAAGTGTATTGGAAATCGGTTGACCCAAATTTTGGAGGAACTATGTTTTGGGGGATTTTGGGATATTCGCCTGGTGATATCCATTGGGGATCAATCCGGATGAATACCTAATATCTCATTGGGCAGAGTGGCTGATAAAATAGTGGCATCTGATAGTGATTAACTATCAGGTGTACCAATTGGGATTGGTCAGGTTTCATCACCGAATGATTGAGAATGTATGGTGAGTTGCAAGGCGAGTGATGCTGCCTGCAACTAGCGAATCAATTTGGTTGGTGAATTGACCTGCCATAATGGGTAAAAAGTCCCATTACCTAAGCAGGTCACTAGCCAATTATGGTTGGTTCACTTGGATCGAGAGGAAAACGTTAGGGACACGTTTCTGACTCTTTCCATTTGATGTCTTGAGGATGTCCAATGAGGGAATCCTAGCCAGGATGGGGAAGACCATCGCTGCCAAGATGAGGATGAGTGATTCAATGGCAACAGCTGCCGTTTAATTGAAGAGGTGTCAACCAAGGGTTAGATGGCCACATCCCCTAAAAAACCCTTATGATTCACTATAATGAAAGATAGATAAAAACAGATACAAATTAATACATTAGAACGTTATTTTTATTGTAGATTTGGTTATAGTTAGATTATCAGCATCCAGTGCGAAGTTCCATCTCAAGGATATTATTGCAGAAGGCAATAATTGGTAGACTCTCAGAGAGAAGAGTAGAGATCCAAGCGGGGATCTAGAGATGAAGGGAACCACGACTAAGGGATAGCTGCTGACTGTGTGTTGGGCCAAAGGAGACTGTCATCAGAGGATCTTGACAAATATCGAGTGGACAGTAATAGAGGGAACAAATCCTACAAATATGACTTATCAAGTATTTAATTGGAAGTACTGGCCGAAGCGTTGGGCCTGATAATAGTTCTAACTCAACTATGGATAATAGTCTCCATACTATTATTGGATAATATATTCTTTACAACATGAGGTGCACAAGGAAACCGAACCTGTGAAGTAAAAAGATTACTAGGGTTGTTTGCCAATAAGAACAAACTAGTAAATTTTTACATCAACACAATCACCTGCCAAGTGTAAGGCGACCCTAAGGCGGCCATTGTCAGCCACCCCCACCCAGAACAATGACGCACTCCCACTAATCTCCACTAGTTTTTTTGCACCAAACAGTAGCTTTTTAATAGTTTTCAGCCCAAAAATGACTTGCAATATAGAACCCTTGGTAGACGCAACAACAAAAAGAGCCCTACTCCCACTACACCCCACATCCTAAAAAGGTTCTTTTCAGTTTTAAAGGATTAGAGTATGGACCCAGACTCTTTCAATGGGGATACTGTGGAGGTCACCATTGAGAAACCTCAGGAGAATTTCCTGAGACTTAACCAGGGAAGCATCCTTGACTGGGTCTCAGGATCCTCCATCCCCTCTCCCCCATCCACCCCTCAACTCCTTAACGCCGCCAAATCTCTGAAAATATTAGTTAAGCTAATGTATCCTTAACTATCCTCCTTCAAGGTGCATGTTTAAGCTCTTTTAAACCCAGGATTTGTAGGAGAGCAGCTATAAATACCCAAGAGATTAATCTGACCTTTAATTCATAAAAAATAAAATGGTCTGCGGGATAATAAGCGGAAAGCTTACCTCCTCTACACCTTCAGTTCAGCACGGATTGACATTGCTGCTGTCCAGGAGCCCCTCATTCACCCTAAAGAATAAAAGTCATGAAATGGTAGTGGAAGCCGCAGCTGCCCCTGCCAACACCATCCTCCACCAGCATCTCCATGGGGTGATGGAACCCCTGTTTGAGAGTATTCCCATCCCAAATTTCCCTTCCAATTTCGATGAAGGTGCTAAATATGAAATTGAGGAGCTTGCTTTCGGTGTGAGCCGCGCTTGCATTAATGCGGCAAAAACCCCTCTTGTTGACCCCAACTATCCCCAAACCCAAAAGCGCATCAAGTCTTTTACTTAGGTGCCAACTTTCATCACTTTTGCTGAGCATCAACTTGATCAATATGTTGAGGCGATGGATACTGCTGGCTTCAGAAACGAAGAAAACCTGCAGCTATACCTCCTCATGCCCCATGTCGCTGATGCCCCTACATCTATGTTGTCCGCCATGGTCTGCCAGCTAAAGCAGGCACCGGACAAAAGTTTCCCCAAAGCTTCCTCGCCTTCTGGTATGGCTTCCTATGCTGATAACCTAGGGGCTATATTAGGAAAGTTTTTAAAGCTATTATAATCCCTTTGTTTGGCCCATTTGCAAATAAATAAGCGTGGCGGCTCCCCCTTTTGGGTTAAGCACCACTAGTGCTAAAAAAATAAAAGTCTTGGAATGATCATTTTGGAGGCAACTCCTTCAGGAGAGAACATGTTTTCTATGCAATTCTATTTTTCTGTGTCAAACTTTACGCCTTCTTGAAACACCTAGGTGTCAATATTGTGATGGCCAAGCCCAAAACGCCTGACTTCTCCTTCATCATCGCCAGTATGTACCTGCCTTAAGCAGGGGCTGACCAGAACCATTTTTTAGAGGAGCTAGTCACATGAATCTCCCACAGAATACAACCTTAATGGGATGTTACATTACTAACATAAGCTGCGTTTGTGACTCTTACTCCCTGCTACAAAATGAACATCCTGGATCTAATAGTCTCCAGAACTTCTTTCTCACTAGTAACCTCAAAAATTTCTATGCCACCCTCCGCTTCTGGCATTAGTCTTATGAACAGGAATCAATACATTGGAGGAAAATATTAGCCAGCATCACGCATTGACTTGAAAACTATAGGCCCCCTTCTTGTTGGTTGTGTCTCAGATCCAATATCCCTTGACAATCTACTGAGTAATCACAGGTCACTCAATAGTGTTCTTACCACAACCTCAGACATCGCTTAGGTTCTGGCTAAAAGTCTCCCCTGCTCTTTTAAACTACCATTTGCTAAGGAGAAATAGTTTGCAATCATACGGGACAATCTTCTTTTCCACTACCTCACCTGAGAACCTTAGCTTAAGTTGAGCAACAACAAAGGCAGAAATTAACAAGGTTGCTTTTATCTGCGCCAAAGTGTGATGACCGCGGCTTAAGCTAGAGACAAAAAAGCTAAAGATAGAATTAGGCATCTTAAATGGAACTACAAACCTCCTTTCTCTCTAAGTTGGCTAAAGGACTGGGAAAGACGTTTTTTAGCACTAGTGGTGCCCAACCCAAAAGGGGGAGCCGCCACGCATCTTTATTTGCAAATGGGCTAAACAAAGGGATTATCAGAATTAAAAATCCTAATATGGCACCTCGGCTAACAGCCTAGAAACCATATAAGAAGGCGAGGAAGCTTTAATGAAACTTTTGTCTAGCGCCCACTTTAGGTGTTTGACCATGGCGGACAGCATTGGGGTGGGAGCATCAGCAACATGGGGCATAAGGAGTTATAGTACTGGGAAAGACGTTCAAAAAACCTTAAATCAGAACTTGCACTTCAGGAAGTGCAGGCAGCTAACTTAACATCTTCTCACTATTATGCCCCAATGGGAGCGCCCTAACTTCTTCTTTTTTAAGAAGCAAAAATCTAAACCTACAACGCAGGACATTATAGCGCTTAAGTTTGGCACCACCACTAAAAAGGGCAAAGTATCCATTAGACATGTAAACTACACCGCTTATTCTCCAACCTGTTCTGTTCTGACAAGTGACCCATCGGATATCCAAGACTTATTATGGCGTACTCCAGAGCCTCCCACTGACCCATAGTTAGACGAAGATCTTGTTCTTATTACATGTCAGAGACTTATAAAGATCCTTTATAAAGTTTCTGCATTTTAGAGCCCCTGGGTCTGATGGCATACCTTTTGAGGTATACCTTATAGACTCCTCAGTAATAGCCAAACTCATCTTGATTTTTTTACCTCTGTTATAGCACAAGGCTAAGCCCTTACTATTCTAAGACTAATAACGAACCTCATTCATAAAAATTTAGACCATGTTTTCCTAGCCAACTGGCGGCCTATAACCATTATTAATGCGGACCACAGGTTTTTTACAAAGCTTTTGACTAACTAATTAACAGTATGATGTCGCCCCACTTGGACTCCTCCCAACTTGGTTTTATTTCAAGAAAGTCGCTATACAGTAACTATAATGACCTCTCACGACTTGACTGCTAACTCATGCAGGGAAAATGGGGCTGTGGCTCTTCTGGATATGAATACAGCTTATGATTGGGTTGCCTATAAGTACATCTTTTCTTCCTTTGAAAGCTTCCATATCCCTCTACATCAAGCGTTGGTTCTCCGCGCTCTATGAACAACACACAAGATTATTTCACCAACAGGGCTACAGCGGCAGTTACTCTTGGTCAGTTTCTCCGCCAATATGATCCCCAAAGACCTATATTTTTCTAAATCACTTTTATAATCAAATTTAGTCTCCTTGAAGAGACTCTGATGGAGATCATAGATTAAACTAAGGCCCCAACCTGCACTATGGCATTCACATATGATACTGCCATCGCTTTTGATGCCCTGAGGATGCAACCCTTGATGCTGTGATTCTTGATAGGTAAATCAAGGCGTATAACGCTAAGGCCATCACCTTAAAAACAACAGTAGTACAGATTGGGCACCCACAGATTCACCATCATATGGTCTGGACCCTACGCGCTACACTTTCCACTAACATGGTGATCCTGACTGACTTATAAGGAATCGCACTCAGTGCCAATGAGAACTTGATACTGCAAGCGGTGAACTCCAGGATTAATAGCTTAAAACAGATGAGAGATAACCATCCAGGTTTGAACCCTGATGGCCAACATGTTCCTCTTATCTAAAATTTTTATTTTTACGCATGTCTGCCCATTTTCAGTCATATTATAAATGCGCCACAACGTTCTCCTTCTCTGTTGGATCTGGGGCTCCAATCACCCACCCATGGCACTGTCATCAATAGCCCAACCTTGTAATGAAGGGGGCCTAGGGCTTCTGGATGCCTGATCTCATGTCACCTCAATTTACCTAGAGCTCTTTTGGCCAATTGTCTTTTATAACGCAAACACCATGCTTAGTGAACGCTTATCCTCCGCCAATCTAATCAGCATCTATGGCCTTTCTAGAGTATTGCTGACACCTTTAGTGGAGTGGCTTACTACCCACCCAGGCCATCATTAGAAATTCTTCTCCTCTAAATATTGTAATAAGCTTTTCTTGTCCTCAAATGAATGGACATACAGGTATACCACGTTTTCCCACACAGAAATGAGGGCCCAGACCTCAGCCCAATCGCCATGTGATAGTATATAATTAAGTTCTAGACATAGATCTCTCCTCAACTTGTCAGGCAAACAGCAAGTTATTTCTAGACTGGCCTGCCAGTTTAAGTGATGAAGCACCCAAACGGAAAAACCAAATGCCAGTGGCACAGCTGCTCGTACAACAGTTATGGGACCAGGAAGAAATTCCGCCATTAAGTGCCCTTGAGCCATAATTGTTTATATGCACCTAGCAAAGTACCTTGTGAACACGGCCATAAACCCTGATGGTTGTTAGAATACAGGAAGAAGGGGCGGTTTAGTTTTAATCATAAATCTAGAATTAGGTAAAGAGTTTTAAAGAAAAAACAAGTAAAGAAAATTGACCAACAATTTTCTCAGTGTGATGCAACTGATTAAATAGTGTTTAATTTGGTAGTAGGTCCAAGCAGGGATTAATAGCCCTCAAATTCGACCCAAACTGGCGAATTTTTGGGGGAGAGGGAAATTAATTATAATTAGAACTGACATCAAAGGATACAACAGCAGGCTGAGTCACTACATTTCAGCTGCCAACGCCTGGACCGAGGCTCAACTGTGTTTTTGTCAGTTGGCATGATGGCATCAAGCCCAAAGAGCACTAGGAATTCCCCAGGGCCACCCCACATAGGGGCGGTCACAATTGAATAAAACATATTTGGGATGCCCAATCCATCCAAGCCCGGTAACTGGGGCATTCATTTGACCAAATGAGATACACTGGGTGCAAATCCCAATTCAAGAAAGGGATTTCAAATTATCTGCAATAGTCCCCAATGGTAGCATATGCTCATCAGGGATTATCTTCAACAATTTCAAGGGGTGTTTGGCATTGGCGATCATACTGCTAGCTGACTCAAAACCATTAGCAATTCCAGCCAATAATTAGATACTTGTCCCTTCTTGACTATCAGCTTTCAAATTTTCAGGCTTTATTCCCATTGGTTTTGGACCTTTCATCTTCAGTTTGGTAATCTGGCACAGATTTCCTCAATTTGGCTGACAAGTTTGGCAGAGGTGAGTGTGGGTACTGGGATTGAATTTTAGAGGGAGCGCTGTTACCCAGCACTCGTCTACCATGTGGGCGAGGTCACCCTGAGCGATGAGGGGTACAGCCTCCCTCTTTAAACCCTTCTTATTCAGAAATGGGAAAATCGCCCGATACATGCAAAGAGGATGTTCCCATGGACATACATTACCCTTTCCTTTTTCCAAAGGAGGGGAATTACCACCATGAAACTGCATGAGGGCTACATTTTTGTGAGCCTTTGGCAACTTGATCACCATTAAAGTCACAACTTTTTGGGGATGGGGAGCATCAGGATGGGACTCATGAAATGCCTCAACTAGTTACATGCAGTTATTGAAATCACAGGCCTTAACCCAACTGTTCTTGTAGGCTGGATAGCCCTTCCAGGTGACAATATACTAACTGACCTTAGATATTTGTGGGACGCTAATATGTTTCCCACCTCAGCCTCCTAAACATCCTCAATTACAATTGCTATGGGTCTATGGAAAAAGTCCCTTTAAATGAGGACATCTGAGAAACGTGGAAGACGGGGTGTTGTTTCCAGTGAGCTGCAGCTTTAAACAAAAAGCACCATTGCCCAAGTCTTCTTCCACCAAGTATGGACCCAAAAGCTTGCTTGCAAACTTCTAGGAAGGTACCAAATCTACAAATGGTGTGTATCAAGCATAATGTATAAACCCACTACTATATCATGGCTAGAAAGCCCTTTTCGATCTGCAAACTGCTTGTAATCATTAATAGCTTAAGTGAGATGCTTTTGAACTAAGGCTTGAGTAGATCAAATTTTCTCAGTGTTAGATTTTGATGGTTGACTCAAAAATAAACCCTTTGAGAAAACCATCAATGCTGATAGATTACTTCCATTGATGGATCCTTTGATTCTCCCAATTCATCTGCATAATTTGATATATCAGATTCACCTCATAACCACTCTAATTGTGTCTGAGGTGCCCAATTATTGTAGCTAATAATAGCTATGTTATACTTATTATATTATAGCCGATTATGGGTACACTTGGGTGCAAAGTGGTCCCATGGCATTAACTAAATTGCACCTCCTAAATTAGTACATTAATCTTAATGCACTAAGGCAGAAGTTGGGTTCAGTTTAAAAATTGATAATTAAGCACTTAAACAAAGACGTCCCAATTATGGGCATACTTAGTGCTATTAAGAGGCCAGGCGACATCCCAAATTGGGGTGCATCATCTTTTATGATCATATATTTTTTATTCCCCATTTATTGTTAGATGTCAAGCTATGATGTAGCTCAAATTGAGAAGATTTTGATGTTGAGTATAAAACCCAAAGTCATCCCAATTATGAGAGTAAAATTGCCTCCATTTAGCTGAAACTGTTTTTTTTAGTCAATTCATGGGCTGAATTGACTTGGGGATTTTTTATAATTATTGCCATGACCAGCAGAGGATTGGCATAATATGAATGAACTCATCTAATAGATGAGTTTGGCCAGGAGATGCCTGAGAGGTATATAATACTGGCGCCTGGCTGATTAATAAAACATCAATTAATCATCATTTACTAGTTTATTAATCCTTAATAACTACTGTTGCTTAGTTTATTAATTATTATCCATCTGTCATCTGTCAGATATTCATATCTGTCACCATTACATCTATATTAGATAGTTGTGTGTGTTTATTCTTCCTTAAGAGAAGTACATAGTTGCCTGCCAGAGAAGTAGTCCTGATTATAGAGGAATAATTTCCTGATTTTTTACAAAGACAGAAGGTCTTGTATATGTTGGTGCCAGTAGACTTAAGAATGGTGAGTATACCAGAGTTACTTGGCTATTATTGAGGATTATCGGAGAATCTACTTCCCAATTATGAGCAGGAGTTTCATTTGAAAGAGCGAGTTTATATCCTCAATTTCACTGTTAAGTTACTTAGCTTGCACCATCAGCTGAAAACTTAACATTTTGGTGCTCACTACAGGAGCATCAAACATACCACAGGGACAAACACAACTACTATAATGGATTTTAATTTTCAACCATCAGAATTTGCCCAAAAATATGGAAACAACAAGACAGAAACTTATAAGGCAGTTTACACATTTTCATGTCCTCAAACCCACAATGAAGATGGAATGGATTTATTTAATTCCCTTAAAGCAGGCAGAAAATTGTTTGATATGGATTTCAATGCCTGAAGTTATTCTAAAAATCTCTTCCTTGCACATCAAATGATTCTCACTTACATGAAAATATGGACACCAATGAATAATTAACCTCAGACAATGGTGGAAATTCCTCTGGTGAAAAACCTCCGCCTCAAGTTAGGGAAAATTTATCTACATCAAAATCAAACTTTACACAAAAATCCATTTTGGCTAGTAGTCCTTCATGCCATTCTAATGAGAGAAGCAATGCTTTAACTACTGGAGAATCAGGCCAAAGGGAGCTCAAACCTTATAATCTGCCAAAAACTGTCAATGAAGGCCATAAGTCACTAATAGCCGAGTTTGTGACACATCCCAATTTCAATTACAATATTCAAATCATATCTTCCATATCAGGACACTGCATATGGCCCTTGACCAGTTTTCTCTAGAGCAAAGAGACGATCCTCTACCTTTTGGAAGTCATGTCTAAATTCAATTGGAGGATAGCTTGGCAAAGAAGGCCATTATATCAGTTTTTAGCTAAAAATGCACCTATAATTGGGCAGGATCACTGATTGGAAAAAGTAAAACCTCCCTAATAGCCATTAAATTTTTCATAGGCTGGGCAGGGTAGGATAGAATTAGAAGAATATATGTAAAGGAAAGAAAAATCAATATAAAAATATATAAAGAGTATAAAAATATAAAAAAAATGATAACTAAAGTAATATAACACCTAATTTTATCAAAAAATAAAAAAGGGTCTCTTTTTAGTGAAATTTGGCCTGCTAGGAGGCATTTGACGAGCTTCATTTGGCCCTATTAGTCGCACCAGTATTGTGCTATCCTGACTTTGACTGATAATTTATTGTTCAGACTGATGCGTCATTAACAGCAATTGGAGCTGTTTTGTCCCAAGTCAGAGAAGATGGCAAAGAGCACTAGTAGCCTATGCTAGTCGGACCCTAAATGCCCATGAAAGAAATTATACTGTAACCAAAAGAGAGTGTTTGGCTGTTATATATGCCTATAAACAGTTCCAAGTATACCTTCATGGAGTGCATTTCACCGTGGTTACTGATCATGCACCCCTAAGCTGGCTTAACAATTTGAAGGAGCCAGAAGGACGTTTGGCTCGCTGGGCACTTGAGCTGCAGGCTTATGACTATACCATTAAGCACTGGGCTGGTGCTAAGCATCAGAATGCTGATTGATTGTCCCGTCTGCCCATCGTAGCAACCCTCTGCCAGCCGGCGGATGACTTGTTCCAGAAGATGGTTAATGGAACTTTTGCCAATGAGCCCAAACAAGTGCAGAAAGTTCTCTCCGAATTAAAAAAGGATACCCAGACTGAAAAAGGAGTCTTATTCAAGGTGATTGATGGAAAGAAATATATATTTCCACATCCCTCGGCTCAAGCAGATCTAATTTTGGCTGCTCATAAGGCTACTGGCCATGGAGGCTTTAAGAAAACCAAAGAGCAGCTTAAACGAAATTACTATTGGGAATTGATGCATTTTGACATCCATGAAACTTTAAGCTGTTGCCAAGAGTGCCATGGGGAAAACCCTTCCAAAAAGCTACTTCATACCAGCTTGTTCAGCCCAAATTTTCTTGGCACACTATATCTATAGATGTGGTTGGACCCTCCCAATTAGCAATGTGAAAGCCAAATATATTATTGTGGCAGTTGATCACTTAACAAAATGGGTCAAATCCAGGGCTAATCAGGACTTAGGAGCCTCAACAACTGCTAAATTTATCGTGGAGCAAGTTATTCATCAGCGCGGATGTCCTCAATCTATATTAACAGATAATGGCACAAATTTCACTGCAATTATTCTCTAGAAGCTTAATGAATTAATGGGGGTGCATGGTGTTCTGTCAACTCCATACCACCCAGAGACAAATGGTGCAGTAGAACGAGTTAATGGAACACTTGTCAATATTCTAAGGAAACTGACTTCTCAGAAGCCCTCTGAATGGAGCATGTTCCTCAGTTCAGCCATTTTTGCCTACAACATCTCTTACCATTCAGCCACGAAGATGTCTCCATTCCAACTTCTGTATGTGAAGCATCCAGCCTTACCACCATTGTTGTATTCTTTATTACATGAACCCCAGGAATTGAGCTATTCTCAGTATGTTGAGAGGCTTGCAGAGACCTTAATTAAGCTGCAAGCCCAGGTTTTTGATAACAACTTCAAACTTTGTAAAGCCTGACATGAAAAAGATCAAAAAACCCAATACAATCTGCCAGAATTCGCTGTGGGGGATGAAGTAAAATTTTGTAATACCTATGGTTCAGGGCAAATTCACAAGTTAAATCACATTTGGGTTGGTCCATTTGAAGTTATTGAGAAGACCTCAAGTTTTTCTTACACTATTAAGGAGAAAAATTTGGGTCATGTATATAATTGAGTCCATGCTAAATTCCTAAGAGAGATTAAAAAGTGGCCCAATTAGAAGAGAGGAATTCAAACATAAGTATATACAATCAATTTAAACTAATAAATATGAAAAATATTAATAATAAAAAGAAAAAAATAATATAAAATAATGCAAAAAAAATTCTATCATTTATATAAGTAAAAAAAGGAATAAGATTTTATATTTCAAGTAATAAGAAAATCATAAATTTTAAGGGTGGTTAGCTGAGTGGGTAAAACTGCTTCCACCCCTAGTGCAGGTTTTGAGTTTGAAACCTGTACTGGCTAGAAAACTTTCTCAGTGTGGTATATTTGTCCCAAGGTCGACCCACCTCGAATAAATTTTTATAAATTTTAACAAATAAAACAAATTATTCCTCAGCTTTGAGGGGAGGTGACTCAGAATCCAAACCTTCATCTTTGCGCACCAATTCAGCCCAGTCTAGTTGCTGGGTGACAAGAAAAAGGGCTGTAATGGCATAGAGCCAGATGCGCTGCACATTTGTTGAAGATGACTCCCAGTGAACAATGGGGAGAGGAGGCGCAAACCTATTTATAGTTACTTGATTGAGCCCACAATCAGGCGGGAAATTATGCGCCCAAGAGAAGACAGTCAACTAGGAAATCAGTTTGATACTGATAAATTTCTGGGGTCGACAATCTAACATGATAAAGCTGGGTTTTCCACCACTCGATTAGAGGGGGAACATGCAACAAACGACCTGAAGGCATCTGGTCAGGGAAAAGGCACATAAGATGGCCAACTATGGCTATCCTGGGGAGGTATATATTAGCATTATCCTGATGAAGGGCCTCAAAAGCTTCCCAAACAGCTGAGTGTAAAAGAACATCTTGAACATCATGGGTATTCAAACCCAAAGAGGAAGAAAATTGGGCCAATTCTCAAGTGGCTCAGACCAGGAACCAAGGACCTCCTCCACAAAGCTGACAACCTGAACAAACTCTTGAGGTTGAACAGAGGTATTTTTGGCCAACAAAAGATGATTGGGGTTATAAAGATGATCATATTCAGCCTGAGTTTTGCTGAGCAGTTGGCCTCAGCGAGAATAGTTGGTAAACCCCAGCAGTGTACTGTAGTTTTGGGCCATTGGGAAATGGCCAATTACAAAGAGAAACTCTGCCAGAAGATCGCCATCTTGATAAACTAGCTGGAGCAAAAAGGTTGGCTCTCTCAGATCAAAAGAGCGGCCAAAGTTGTTTGCTGTGACAGTTGTGGAAGCACAAAACATGAGCTCATACCCTATTGATCCTTGGGTAGGATCCACAACTTGGACACCTTCCTCCTCAAAGATGGTTTTGGGCCAAGTTGATATCATGACAGTCAGCGCAGGAAGAAGCTGGCCCAACTCTGCTGCCTGGAGTGAGCCCAAGAACAGATTCATATGCATGGTTCTGGGCAGATGAGTAAACTGATGCCACTGTTCAGGCTTGAAGGAAGCCATGAAATTGTGGTATGCAGAGGATGAGCTGTTTTCAGACATTGAAAATGAATTTGGGAAAATTCAGTGTTTATATTCCAGTCAAGTGGGGGAAATGTTAGATTTTGATGGTTGACTCAAAAATAAATCCTTTGATAAAACTATCAATGCTGATAGATTACTTCCATTGATGGATCCTTTGATTCTCCCAATTCATCTGCATAATTTGATAAATCATATTCACCTCATAACCACTCTAATTGTGTTTGAGGTGCCCAATTATTGTAGCTAATAATAGCTATGATATTAATATATTATGGCCAATTATGGGTACGCTTGGGTGCAGCGTGGTCCCACGGTATTAACTAAATTGCACCTCCTAAATTAGTACATTAATCTTAATGCACTAAGGCAGAAGTTGGGTTTGATTTAATGAAATTGATAATTGAGCACTTAAACATAGATGTCCCAATTATAAGCGTACTTAGTGCTATTAAGAGGCCTGCTGACATCCCAAATTGGGGTGCATCATCTTTTATGATCATATATTTTTCCCCATTTATTGTTGGATGTTGAGCTATGATGTAGCTCTAATTGGGAAGATATAGATGTTGAGTTCAAAACCCAAAGTCGTCCCAATTATGAGAGTAAAATTGCCTCCATTTGGGCTGAAACGATTGTTATTTTTAGTCAATTCATGGGCTGAATTGACTTGGGGATTTTTTATAATTATTGCCATGACCAGCAGAGGATTGGCATAATATGAATGAACTCATCTAATAGATGAGTTTGGCCAGGAGATGCCTGAGAGGTATATAATACTGGCGCCTGGCTGATTAATAAAACATCAATTAATCATCATTTACTAGTTTATTAATCCTTAATAACTACTGTTGCTTAGTTTATTAATTATTATCCATCTGTCATCTGTCAGATATTCATATCTGTCACCATTACATCTATATTAGATAGTTGTGTGTGTTTATTCTTCCTTAAGAGAAGTACATAGTTGCCTGCCAGAGAAGTAGTCCTGATTATAGAGGAATAATTTCCTGATTTTTTACAAATACAGAAGGTCTTGTATATGTTGGTGCCAGTAGACTTAAGAATGGTGAGTATACCAGAGTTACTTGGCTATTATTGAGGATTATCGGAGAATCTACTTCCCAATTATGAGCAGGAGTTTCATTTGAAAAAGCGAGTTTATATCCTCAATTTCACTGTTGAGTTACTTAGCTTGCACCATCAGCTGAAAACTTAACACTCAGCATGATTGGCAGCAGCTGGGACCTCTGGACGCAGACAGGGACCAACTGAAAATGAGGTATTCTACCCCAATGTTGCTTCATAGGGAGAAAACCCCATAGAAGCGTGAGTTCAGTTGTTATAGGCAAATTGAGCAAGGGGGAGGTCATTGGCCCAGGTATCCTGCATGGCCGCAGTGTAGAAGCACAAGTACTGTTTCAGAATTTGGTTAACCTGCTCAGTTTGCCCATCAGACTGGGGGTGATATACTGTGGAATGGCAAAGGTTAATTTTAAGATGGATAAAAGCTCATTCCAGAAACGCGCTGTAAACTAGGGCCCACAGTCACTGATGATCTTCCTGTGTGAAACCAAACATAGAAAACACATGGCGTATGAAGATACAAGAGGTACCTCTCTCTCTGCTTGGAATAACTTTCCAAGCAATTTATCTGGTAAATTAAAAGCAAACACTTAATTGCACATCAAAGTCTTGCTCCAATGTCATCAGATCCCCCACCAACTGTCCCAGCATGGGGCAGCAGCAAAACTCCCCCTCTGTTTTCTGTCTGACAGGAAAATGTGCTTGGACTGGCTCGCCCAGTCATTCCAAACCCTTAGGATGATTTGTTCCTCCCAAATATCTCGATGCCCATCTTGCCTGAACCCAAGCAGTGCCCCACTGCCCCCGGGTGCTCCCTGGAGCAACATGCATTTCAGCCTTAGGGCCAAATATGGGAAATTCTTCCCCTACAACGACCAAGCCATTATCAAAATGGCTCGGGCAGTGATGACACCAGCCTGTTTTATTGACTTCCGCCCCTATAAAGGGGTACTTTGATCTTGGTTTCCCCTGTGAAGCTGATGCAGCCACTGTGGCAATGATACCACTAAAATTCAATAATATTCCCTTCCCAACAACTCAGACCCAGCTCCCAACGGACACCACCATGGTGGTCCAGTTCTCTGGTTTGCCCACCTACCTCCCCCCGAAGTGCTCCACCAGGAGCTGATGGAAGGTTTGGCAGCATACGGTGCCAACCCCAACTTACAATTTGTGGTCCTAAATGGGGCCACATGCCTTGCTGGGCCTCGGGCATATGCCATTATCAGCCCTGAATTTACAAAAATTTCTTTAGCAATTTCACCTCGCGCCACCATCCCATCTGCCCCCAACCATCCGTTCTGGGCCCATGTCAAGGGCGGATGGATGATTTGTCCATCCTGTTTCGAGTTAGACCACTCAAAATGCAAATGCCCATACTCAGAAACTTCCGCTGATGCCAAAAGTTTTCTGACGCCCACCAATCTGCTGCCCACCCCGCGCCAACTCTGACATGGGGTACGATCCTACCTTCCCCTCCTCCAATGCCTGATGCTGCAGATGCACCTGCAGCCACCAATCAGCATCCACCTTTCCCCAGGGCCACGCATGATTCTTCCAATCAAGTGCAGGATTGGACCCTGGTTCAAATCCAGGAAAATTCCAGAAAACCAGCCAATCCTCAACCATATGACGATTCCTCAATCCAATTCAACCAAAACCCATGGGAGTATTTGAATAGAAATTGACGAATCAGGTAATGTCATCAAAGAACCGTTGCTGCAAGTTGAGCAGCTCTGTAACGCAGAATGGGATGCAAAATTCCCGCCTCAGAAATATGTCCCACAGCCTAACGCCAAACTGTTCTACAGTGACCACCAGCTTTCAGCAGAAGCAGCCGCCACAACAGATTGTCATCCACTCAGCAAAGCTGGCTATAAATCCGTGGCTGCACTTGCAGGAGGAATTCCACCTCCCGTTATCCCCATAGATCTTACTGCACAAAGTAAGATCAACATGAAAATTTTGCACAAAAACGTCACTGAAGCCATCCAGAATGTGGCAACAGTAGCACAGAATCCAAAAGCAAAAATAACCTGAACCAACATTGCCACATTTGTTAAATTCCCAGATGTCCGCCTCAAAGCTGAAGACGCTTTGGCCAAATACATTGTTGGAATCATGATGGCTAACAACTATTTGGAAGTTCCAGTCATCAGGGAAAATTAACCCCATACCGCCAATGCCCCCACACCCCTACTATCTGCCTTAACACGCACCCTACTCTGGAATGAGATGGATGCAGCTGAAGATGAGCCCCCTGATCCCCCTCCCCGTCCACCATGGAGGGATAGCAGTATTCGTTACCCACCTGGTTGGATATTTGTTAGGTATGATTCAATCAATCCGTCCATTTTGGGCGTTTTGTTTGAATTGTTAATTTTTTATTATGATTTTAGTTTTAGTTTGATTATGTCCATCCCCTGGTTGGCTTACCTCATTTAAATAAATGAAGAGACAAGAGGTTTCTTCTGATGTAATTGTGGAAGAGCATGGATTAAATAGGGAAATTTTAGCAAAATGATTGATCACCACTATTACCGCTTTAAATCTATTAGAACAGGGAAGTCTAACAATAAAGTCCATGGACATTAGTGTCCATGGACTCTCCGCCTGTTGTAAAGGATGAAGTAGACCATTCCTTCCTGATCAATCTGACTTGGTTCATGAACAAGTAATGCAATTGGCGATCCAGGCTGGTACTACTTTTGATAAACCCACCCAATTAAAAGTCCTCTTGATCAACTTGGTACATTTCTTATTGCCCAGATGACCAATTGTGGGAGGGTCGTGATGTTCCCAAAACACCTCAGCTCTGAAGAAAAGGGAAACCCAAACCCACAATTAAAAACAAATGAGATCCTCCACCAAGGAATATAGGGAATGTTTGTGAGTTTGAAGGGACAATTGGTCTAATAATTATACTTCTTCAGGACAGGTCATTTGAGCTCCTAAAACCCGTGAAATAAGGGGGGCATCAGTATATAAGTTTAATGATGAGACCATGGGGTACATAGATAAAATTTGGGTGGTGGGAATCACAGTAACTAGGTCCACTTCATCCAAGCCTGTGGGGCAATGAGCTGTATTGCGTCTAAGGAAATTGGGGAGCAAATTCAATTCACTTTTCAAAAATTCATGTTTAAATTTATAGCTGCATAATTTCAATAGTTATGAGCTTGACTATGTGCCAATTTCTGCGGCATGCAAAAATACAGAATAGCTTAGTGATCTGTACGCACTGTTAACTCATGCTGAGCGCCTTGTAACAGATACTGCCAATGAGTCAGAGCCCATTCTATGGCTGCCAACTCCTTATAATAGATGTCAAAGGATTGCTCAGTAGAGGAGATTTTTGGGAAAAGCACGCGACTGGATGTTATAAAACGTCATGCTCCTGGAGGAGAACAGCCCCCACTGCATCAGATGAAACATCGCATGCACTGATATACGTTCTGGATAAATCAGCATGTTTTAAAATGGGATTTGATAAGAACAACTCTTTGATTGACTCTAACGCCTGCTGGAACTCGGGTGTTTAACAAAGAGGAACATTCTTACCTTTGAGGGGGTGAAGTGGAGCGGCTAGTTGGGAAAGGGCTTAAGAAATTATCTTCAGGAAAATAATGGCGCCCAATAAATTTCATAATTGTTTCTGGGTTGTTAGGGTTGACCATTTGTGGATGGCATCCAACTTGCTGGGAAAATCGCATACCCATCTTTTAGTAAAAGGTTTCTGAGAAAAGCAACTTCTTCCCTAACAAGACTCGCATTTTATGGCTTGACAAACAGGCCTGCCTTATGCAAATAAGCCACTAAAGCTTCCAAGTTTTTTGCATGTTGTTTGGGAGAAGGGGTGTGAATAAAAATGTCATCAATATATGCAACTGCGCAAGTAAATTGGAGGTTGCCCAGCACACTATTAATCATTCTTTGAAATGTGGCTGGCGCATTCTTCAATCCAGAGGGCATTACATGGAATTGGAAATGCCTCACTTTGTTCAGATTACAATAAGCCATTCTTGACCTTCGATCACTCATATTTGGTTGAAGGCATTAATGAGATCAAGCTTTGAGAACACACAAGGCTTAGCATCGCTTGACTGATAGTTTGCTCCAGTGGCAAAGGGTAGGGATTGTGCACTGTAATTTTGTTTAGGTGTCCATAATCCATTCATGGACTGAGGTAACCATTGGCCTTCTTAACAAAATCTATGGGAGAAGCAACTGGTGATGTCTATTTAAATAACCTCCCTTTCTTAAGTATATTGTCTAACCAAGTGTTAAGAGAAGCCTCCTCCTCCACAGTGTGCGGATACAAGGGACAGTTGATATTCACAAACTGTACCATTATTTAGAATCCTAAGTCAACTTTAGTGTGAGTGGGAAGATGGTCAGCCTTCTCAGAGTTGAAGATACTTTTATAGCACAATAATTTTTTGGGAAAATCAGATGGAAGGCCCGAAGAAATGAGGGAAGTGATGGAGCTGTGGCCTTGAGTTTTATAAGATTAATGACTAAAGGAAATTCTTCTTCCGTTTGATCATTAACAAATGACAACATATTTGACACCAGGTGAGTTTTAACATGTTGTTGACACCACCATCCGACCCCCAATATTACTGGAAACACCAAGTTTGGCATTATTGAGAACCAATTGCAAAAGCTAATCTGATGTACTGAGAAAGGTACAAGACGTCAGACTAGATATGAGGTCTGGGAGGCTGATAAAGCAATTATTACTAAAGGACCTAGACTCAGGTCAAGCTCCAATTGTTGGGTAGCTCAACACTCATAAAATTACCCATGGCTCTGGTATCCACCAAAGCCTAAAAGGAGACGTGGTGAGACTTGATATTAATCTTCATGGGTAATAAAAATAGGCGAATTTCTTTATTGGCAGCTTTAATTGAATCTGTATATACATAAGAGATGGTACTAGGATTGAGGGAAACCACTAGGTTGGTAACTAGAGTAAACACTCCATAAGTTGGAACGATAGAACATAATGACATGTGCATGATGGCTGTGGTAACTATGGAATGTGGTTTGGACAATGATTAGAGCTGGGCTTTGACACCAAGGCCACCTTGGTGGCTATCATGAAAATTTCATTTAGGAGGGTAAGCTTGGATGATTAAAGAGGAACTAGACTATTATGACAATAGTAAATTTCTTCACAACCTGACTCAACTGAGAAAAAAAGGATCATTGCTACGCCAATATCAACGAGAAAGGCATAAATGGTTAGGAAATATGGTTAGTCAATTATGTAAGGCAAACAGCAAGTTCTTTTTAGATCAGTCTGCCAGTTTAATTGCTGAAGCACCCAAACGGCAAACCTAAATGCCAGTGGCACTGCTGCTGGTATGATGGTTATGGAACCAGGAAGAAATTCCGCCATTAAGTGCCCATGAGCCACAATCATGTATAGCACCTAGCAAAGTACCAGATTAACATGGCCATAAACCCCAAGGGTTGTTGGAATACAGACGGAAAGGGCGGTTTAGTTTAAGCATAAAAACTAGAATTAGGTAAAGAGTTTTAATGGAAAGACAAGTAAAGAAAATCGACCAACAATTTCTCAGTGCAATGCAGCTGATTAAATAGTGTTTAATATGGTAGTAGGTCCAAGCAGGGATTGGGGCCCTCAAATTTGACCTAAACCCGCAAATTTTCAGGGGAAAGGGAAAAATAATTTTAATTAGAACCAACATGGAAGGATTCAGTGGTAGGCTGAGTCACTATTGGTCCAGCTGCAAACGCCTAGACTGAGGCTCAACTGCGTTTTCATCAGTTGGAATGATGGCATCTGGCTTAGTGAGCAACGGGAACTTCCCAGGGCCACCCCACATAGAGGCGGTCCCAATTGGTTGGAAACAGGTTTGGGATGCCAAACCATCCAAGCCCGGTCACTGGGGCATTCATTTGACCAAATGAGTTACACTGGGTGCAAATCCCATTCATTAGATAGGGGTTTCAAATTATCTTTGATAGTCCCTGAAGGTACCATCTGCTCTTTGCAGATCATCACCAAAGATTTCAAGGGGTGTTTGGCAATGGTGATTGTACTGCTAGCTGACTCAAAATCATCAGCAATTCTGGCCAATAATTCAATACTTGTCCCTTCTTGACTATTAGTTTTCCAATTGTTGGGCTTTATTCCCATTGGTTTCAGACCTTTCATCTTCAATTCAGTAACCTTGGCGCAGTTTTCCTCAATTTGGCGGACAAGTTCATCAGAAATGAGCGGGGGTACCAGAGGAGGAATCTTTATAGGGAGCGCTGTTACCTAGCGCTCGTCTATCATGTGGGCGAGGTTGCCTTGGGTGATGAGGGGTACAGCCACCCATTTTTGACCCTTCTTATTCAGAAATGGGAAATCGCTTGATCCACGCAAAGGATACGTTCCCTGGACTTACACAGCCTCCATAATAGGCCTCCAAACCACCCGCTCCTTTTTGAACTCCTCCCCCCTCAGTGAGCATAACCATCTGGAGGCTCTGGAAGGATTTGTACCACTTAATAATTTCTGTAAAGGTGTATAACACCTATGGATGGTGCTCCATTGTTTTACAGGACAGAATTGATCTGGCCCTACTCTTCAACACCACAGCTTCCCCTGTTGTTTAGAGCCAATTGACTCCCATATCTACCACTTTTTCACCTGCCCATGTGTCACCGTGTTCTTGACAAGATGTGCTATCTCTTCATTCCATTCCATGGCTTAAAACCTTGTTCAATTATGTTCTTTAAGCATACCCTAGCTAGATACCACTACCCTCTCTGAGTCCTTGACTTAATCATGTCAAAATGGAAAATCAAAAAGATTTCTCTTCAGGCATCCTTTGCCTTATAAGTGTGGACTCTACCGCACATGATTTCCCAATTCAAGTGTATTTGAGACATCCCTGAAATTCTCACTATGTCGCCAGCTCACCCCCTACTCAGTCTCAACTGCAGAAAAGCTATAGCGCACCAATCCCCCTCCCTTTCTTATGTCTTCTCTTTCCTTTTACATTGCCTCCAGCTTTTTAGGAGCCAAGGCTTAATTAAATAAACACCAATCAATTTCTCTTGTTTGGGACCATCTAGTAATTAAAAACTCATATGTTTTTAAAAAGGTCAATTTAGCCTGGCCCATTTTTAGAGAGATTATAAACCTTTTATAGACTCCAAAACATTGATTAGATTCTAGAAAATCATGAGTACCCAGTCTGTAAGGAATTGGGGGAGCCCAAGTTGGCTCTAGTTGCAAACTGGCGGGTTCCTATCTGCTATCAGAGGTAATAATCAAACTACTGTCATTGTGGCCCATAAACCCTCTAGTTGACGAGGTAAGTACCATCTTTACATCTGCACAGAAGCAGCCTCACTGGGCGCCATGACTCTTTTTGAAGTTTTGAATTGTACTTCTGAAGTGGATAGGATAGTCTTGAAGTTACTTTGTGAAATCTCCAAAAAGATAGTAAAGATAGTAAATATATGTTGTAAAAGTACCTATTTTTTATTATCAAAAAGGAATATATATTTTTTGGTTTTAAAGTAGCTCAGGATTTATCAGCTCTTTTCAATTGTTGAGCAATCAAATCTTCTGATATCACCTGATTGGATAAGCGTTAAAGTTCTTTTTAAACTTGATAATATTAAATTCATTAAGTTCTTCCTCCAAAATTATTTGTGGAATATTTGAGTTAAATGTTTTGTGAACTGAAGAATTTGGTGAAATTTTGACACCTCCCCCTCAAGATTTGATCGTAGAGGAGGATGAATCCTCAAAATCCAGGGTGATACAATTTACAACTATATATATCCATATCTACATGGACAATTCACTATAAGCCCCTTTTGGAATATAACTCAATAAGGACCATCGTTTCATGTAATCTTCTGATTAAGTAAGACGGGCTTCCAATATGAGTGTGTAACAACCCAGTGGAAATCCCAGAATACCAAGAGCATAGCAGTTCTGGTTAGTTGTAGGAGGGGTCCCCTATTATTCTTGTGAGGGAAATAAAAGTAAATTAACATACCAATGGCCCCATAGCAAACCAAATGACTGCAATGGGGGCAACCATGGGTCTTGCTGAGGCATCTCCCAGGGGTGGGAGAGGCTAGAAGGATGACTAATAAAACTGGGTTTGCATTTGGTGACCTTTGGGCTCCTTTTTCAAACTTTCTTGGACTGGTTCATCATAATAAAATTTCTGAAAATCATAACAATTTTCAAAATTTTTGAAATGCTGATTGAGTTTGCCAATCGAATTGAATTGAATCAATCCAACCATTAGGAGGCCTTAAGACTTGTCTTGTGTCCATTGAGGAGTTTCATGATGCAAAGAGAGGTCATGTACGTCGCCAAAATGGTGGATCTATTTAATAAATTGACTTGGATCATATTGGTCCTCAGCAAAATGGCCCAGATGGTCTAGTGCCTGGTCACCACCTCACAGGTGTTAAACAGCAGTTCTTTAACACCAAACGGATAATTGCAATTAGTGGAGACAGCCTCATTCCACCTGAATTTCGCCATACCATTAGCAGATCAATAGGGCATATTAGTTAGAATTCACTGACTATTTTGCAAAGTGGGAGGCAGACCTTAAGCTGGTCCATCAGTGGCCAAATGGGAAAAAGGTCGTTGCAAAGAATTTTGCAGATCTAAAACTCTTCAGAAGTGGCGGATCATCATCATAATCTTGAGTCGACTTCTTGGACTGTGATCACCATTTGGTGGGCTGCCAGATTGATGTCTTGGAGGACCACTCGATGACCATCAGTCCTAAAACACAGATCACTGTGTACTTCGGTGGGATAATTGAAAGTGTTTTGGAAAAAAGTGATAGAGCATGCAGAGTAGGTTTGGCATGAGTAGTTTTATTAAACTTAATAGTGGGAACAGACTAACAACTGCTCCTTTCAGAGGCAGTTGCCTTATATGCAAAAAGCTAAAAATGTGGCCTTGGGTAAGTTTTCTTAGGCAGCAGCAGCTTAAGTACTCATGGGTGCTCAGCCTGGGTTGGGGCTTTGTCATCCAGCTTATGCAAAGGTCACAAAAGCTCTGGCAACATAATCGTTTGATCCACCAGGGAGGGACCCTCATGATCCAAACGTAAGTGGATTTACTCAGATCAAAAGGGTGGCCGAATTGAGTTCTGCCAGGATCAATATGACGAATTTGTAAAAGATTTTTTAAATTTCCAAAAGTGAATTTCTGACTTGAATTGGTTTTCTTAAACCCAGAAGCTTGGATTCCATTTTTAGGACCGGGTTTCCTGACTCAGGAACCATTTCCTGAGTTTTAAGGCCAATTTCCTTCTTTTCCAAGTAAGTAAAAGATGGCGGAGTGGGGCCTAGTGGAGGGGATAGGTGCCATTGGTGACTTCTGGCCTGTATTACCTCTTTAAAAACCTCTTTTATCCTTTCAATCAAAAAGAAACAGCCAAATGGGATACTATGGTGGGGTCTTTTGGGGCCAATGCAGTGACCTGGCGTTCATCAACCACATGACCAAAGTCCCCCAGTTGAGCAAGGGCTCCACAGGGGCATTAGGTCCCTTCTTCTTTCTAAAAGGTACCTTTTCCCGATCCAACCCATAAGGTTGGGTCTCTAGACTTACATTATACTCTCCTTTTTGAACGGGAAATATTACTCCTCCTGGCATGCTAACCAGGATATAGTTCTTGTGTCTAGTAGGAGATTTGATGGCCAAAATCGTAGCAATTTTCTTGGGTGAATAGGGGGCTTCAGGATGTGACTCGTGGAACTCAGCTACTAACTTCTTTCAATTCTCACAATCCTTTGCACTTATTCAACTATTTTCATAGGCTGGGTAGCTTTTCCATGCAACCAAGTACTGGACTGACCTTCTGATTTCCTTGAGGCCAGTATTGCCTCCACTTCGGCCTCTTGAGAGTCTCCCAAAATAATAGGTTCAGGGGTAGAAGGAAGCTCACCCTTAAAGGGGAATATTTGAGAGATGTGGAAAACATTATGTTGTTTCCAATGGGCAGGAAACTTGATGCGGTATGCGCCGTTACCCAAATCCTTCTCTACTTCAAAAGGGCTATAGAGCTTACTAGCCAACTTCCTGGAGGGAACCTTTATATTTAAGTGGTGAGTGACAAGCATAATAAGTGAGCCTAAAGAGATTTCATGTCCTGGAAGTTGTTTTCTATCAGAAAATTTCTTATAGTCTTCAATGGCTTTTTCAGTGCTCTTGGAAAAGATTTTGGATCTCTCGGATCTGGGTGACCCAGTCCTCTTCTGCAAGGACTGCTGAGGTTAAGCGTGCTCCAATCTGTAAAGTGGGGTTATAACCCAACGTTACTTCAAAGGGGGAAAGTCTAGTGGAAGAGTGTGGGGCATTGTTGTAGGCAAATTGCGCTAAAGGGAGGTCTGTGGCCCAAGTGTTCTGGGTGGCTGAGGAGTAACAATGTAAATATTGTTCTAACATTTGATTAACTCTCTCAGTTTGCCCATCTGATTGTGGGTGATAAGCTGTAGAACGTCAGGCTTTGATGCTAAGAAGTCCCAGCAAAGCATCCCAAAACCTGGCTGTGAACTGTGGACCACGGTCACATACAATTTCCGTTGGGAGTCCAAACATGGAAAAGACATGAGTGATGAAGAATGCTGCATTATCTGCCGCCGTTATATAAGTGATGCAAGGGATAAACAGCGCAAACTTGGTGAACCTATCCGCCGCCACCATTATGACATCAAACCCCTTGGAAATGGGAAGTTCAACAATTAAATACACTGAGACAGACGTCCAGGGACCCTCAGCTTGTTGCAAAGGATAGAGTAGGCCCTTTTTTCCTTTGCGGTCTGATTTAGAGCGAGCACAGGTAACATAGCTTGATACCCAAGCAGGGATATTCTTGGAGATCCCAGGCCAATTGTAGGTTCTTTTGACTAACTCAGCACATTTCTTTGAACCATGATGGCCTACTGTGGGTGGGGTGTGATGCTCTTTTAAAAATCCTGCATGAACAGGGTAGGTGGGACCCAAATCCTATCCCAAAATAAGATTATCCCTTCCTTTAAGTAATACAGAGGCCGTTTGAGCTGCTTAGTCTTAGGTCACTTACTACTTCAGTTCCCTCTGGGCAACATAGTTGACCTGATAAAACGCGTTTGAACATGGGTGTTTCTGGAGATATATTGGCATATGCTACCGTGACAGGGGCGAGGGAGAGGATCATGGTGGAAGGCACCACTGTGGTGAGTTCAGAATGGTCCTCCTCTGGGCCTGGAGCCAAGGCAGTGTTGCAACTCAAAATAATCAGTAGCATATTTAGGGGCACTTTTATGAACTCAAATTTATAGTTAAAGTTACAAAGCTCCCTGTATGTGCGTTCTTGACGGTAAGCCAGCTTTTGGGGTTTCCATTAATACAATAAGGACTTATGGTCAGTGCATACTGTGACTTCATGCTTTGCTCCTTGAAGAAGATATCTCCAAAGAGTCAGTGATCATGTCACCGCAGCCAACTCTTTATCATAGCTTGCCCATGCTTGTTCCGTGGAGGTGAATTTCCTTGAGAAGTATGCCGCTGGGTGCTCCCTCCCTTAATGCTCTTGCAACAGTACCGCTCCCACTGAAAATGGTGATGCATCACATGCCACAATGAATGGCTTGGATGTGTCAGCATGCCGCGGGATTGGCGCTGAAAGAAAAGTTTTGATTGCCTTAAAGGTTTGTTGATTCTCGTTTTTCCATTTGAAAGGGACATTCTTCTCTGTCAGTGGGTGGAGGGGTGATTCCAGCTGGGTGAGCGCAGGAGAAAACTTCTTTAGGAAAATCAAAGTTCCCAGGAAACTTCTTAGTTGTTTTTGGGTGGCAGGGGTTGGCTGGGACTGAATTGCCTCTAGCTTACAGGGGGGACAGCATACCCATCCTCAAGGAGCAGGTTCCCTAAGAATGTTACTTCCTCTCGAAAGAATTCGCATTTGGAAGGATTGACAAAGAGCCCTGCCTTGAGAAGGTCATCCATTACAGCCTCCAAACCCTTGATGTGCTGTTCATGGGTTGGGGAATGGATTAATATCATCAGTGTAAGCGACAGCACAGGTAAATCTTAGGTCCCCCAGGACATCATTAATCAAACGTTGTAAGGTTGCTGGTGCGTTCCTCAGTCCAAATGGCATCACCATGAACTGGAATATCCCACGCCTTGTCCTAATGGCTGTGAGCCACTTTTTCCTTGACCCTCACCTGGTTAAAGGCATTATCCAGGCCCAACTTTTAAAAGACTCTGGATTTAGCAATGACCTGTGCAATGGTTTGTTCCAAGGGGAGGAGGTATGGAGCTGAAACTGTCACATTGTTAACATGGCCATAGTCCACATATGGGCGTATGGTCCCATCCGACTTCTGGGCATAGACAACTGGTGAGGCAATGGGGAAAATTCCTGATAATCCATCCTTTGTCCAGCATCATATAGCCATATGCCCAGCGCCTTATCTTCTTCCTTCGTGTGATGGTATAACGAGCAGTTGATATTGACAAGATGCACTGTCAGCTGGAAGGCAAGATTATATTCTGAATGGGGAGGAAGTTGAGTTGCAAGTCTCATGTCGAAGACATCCTTATATGGGACTAGGAAGTCAGGAAAATCTTGGGGGAGGTCCAAAGGGGTCAGCTCCAAATGAAGAAATTGAGCTGAGTGAGTGCTCTGTTGTGAGAGCTTCAATTAGTGATAATTCCTTTACTACATCTCTTATTGGCAAAGGACAAAGAGTTAAGTTCCAGATTGATGTTCACCTGTTGGCAACACCACCCATCTACTCCATGATGACAGGGTATAGTTAATCAGGTATCGCTGTAAAGTGGTCACAGAAGCCAAATTGGGGGATAAAGAGCTGAACTGGACGTTGGACAGTATGGCAGGTCATTGGTGTAGATGAAGCGCATAGTATAGAAGGAGCAAGCACCATGTCCAGGTCTAGAGAATGTGCCACTCTATAAATCCATAAAGTTGCCCGCTGCTCCAGTATCCAGGAGAGCTTATACTTTGACCTTCCGTACTCCTACTCTGAAGTTAATGGGAAACAGGAAATAAGCCTGGTCCTCTTTATTGGCCATAGAAAGAGTGAGGGCAGCGGAAAGTGATAGTTGGTCCCATAATGAGAAGTGGCCCTTTAGTAACTAATAAGCTACTCTGCTTCTCATAGGATCCCTCTGTGAGGTTCTCCTTGTCCCTAGGCATGATAGGATTAAATGGTTCTACCATTATGCCTTTGTTCATCACTGTTATGAGGGAGGGACTTTCATGGTTACATATGTTGGGTGAGGCTGACTCAGTGGGAGAAGAACTAGAGTCAGTGGTATGAGAATCAGTTTCCAGATTAGGTGCGACATGGGCTTCCATCTGGGCCATTTGTGTGGTTTTTAGAGTAGGATACTTGGGTCCAATGTCACAGTTAACTCCTCATCCGCAGAGAAAGGGAAGGGACTCTCCACTGGTGGTATGTTACTCTTCAAAGTAACCTGCGGGTAGGGAGCTACCACTGCAACCCCAGGTAGCGCTTCCCTGGACCCTTGTTCCCTGAAGAGGTAGGAGAGGGTGGTCTGGACTGGAATGAACTATCAGGGAGGGTGTTTGCCAATGGATGCGATGTCATTACTGCCACTAATGGTATACTTGTATGGAGGGGTTTTGCCCCCACTGAATACGCTAAGGTAAATGCAGCCTCCATTGATACTGGGAGAGGATCCTATGCATCATTGCTAGCTGCAGAGTTGTCCAAGGCTGCTCTGAAATCTGCAACGAAATTTCCGTAGGAATCCTAGCTGAAAGCACTAATGCTGTGAAGGCCTCTACCAGTGACGGAAAGTTGGGGACCTTCTGGTGGATGGTAAAGAGACTGTAGAGGCGGTATGCTCTAGATTCAGTTCTTGGACCGCATCAGATACTAAACTCAATAAGGGAGTCTGATTCCCCATTTTGGTTGCAGCCCATAATAATCCTCTGACCCAGCGGCGTGCTCTTTATCAAGAGCATCTAAGAGAGCCACACTTCTCTGTGCATCAGTGGGAGTGGAAGTTTGAGACCCCCCAGCTGCAAAGCATACATGAAGCTCTGCCAGAGCATTTAGAACCTGTTCTGCTAGTTCAAGTGATGGGACTGGGGGAGTCCCATTATTACTACACTTTCCAAAGGTGCAACCTGATTTGCTGGTGCTGGATAAATGTTATCCTGGGTCAACAGAAGTCGTTTGCATGCCCTGCAGAAGGAGATGAGTGACCAGCAGAGAAGACTAAGTCACATAGGGAATGCAAATTAATTGTAATTAAGTAAGCAACTGCTACGCCTGATCCCATGAGGAGGGCGGAAAGTGCTGAAGTTATTGGTTGGCCCATTATGTCATGGAATTTGCTGATTAAATTAAGACTGGGCTTCCAATCTGGGTTTGTGACAACCCAGTGGAAAGCCCAGAATTCCAAGGTCATAGCAGCTCTGATCAGTTGTAGGATGGGTCCCCTATTATTCTTGTGAGGGAAATAAAAGTTAATAAACATACCAAAGGCCCCCATATCAAACCAAATGGCTGCAATGGGGGCAACCGTGGGTCTTGCTGAGGCATCTCCCAGGGGTGGGAGAGGCTAGAAGGATGACTAATAAAACAGGGTTTGCATTTGGTGACATTTGGGCTCTTTTTTCAAACTTTCTTGGACTGGTTCATCATAATAAAAATTCTGAAAATCATAAAGCTTTATAAAATTTTTTGAAATGCTGATTGGGTTTACAAATCAAATTGAATCAAATCAATCCAACCATTGGGAGGCCTTGAGACTTGTCTTGTGTCCATTGAGGAGTCTCATGATGCATAGAGAGGTCAGGTACGTCTCCAGAATGGCGGATCAATTTAATAATTTATTTTGGACCAGATTGGCCCTCAGCAAAATGGCCCAGATGGTCTGGTGCCTGGTCACCACCTTGCGGTTTTGTGGATGGCAGTTCCTCACCACCAAACAGAGAATTGCAATTAGCGGAGACAGCCTCATACCGCCTGAATTGCACTAAACCATTAGAAAATTTCTAGGGTGTATAGTTCGAATTCTCTGGCTATTTTGCAAAGTGGGAGGCAGACCTGAAGCTGGTCCGCCAGTGGCCAAATGGGAAACAGGTCGTTGCAAAGAGTTTGGAAGATCCAAAAACTCTTCAGAAGCTGCAAATTGGCATCATAATTTTGAGGCGAATTCTTGGATTGTGATCACCATTTGGTGGGCTTCCAGATTGATGGCTTGGAGGACCACTCGATGACCATCATCCCCTAGAACACAGATCACTGTGTAATTCGCTGGGTTAAGTGGAAGTATTTTGGAAAAAAGTGATGGATCTCTCAGAGTAGGTTTTGGTTTGAGCTTTTTTATTAAACTTAAGAGTGGGAACAGACTAACAACTGCTCCTTTCAGAGGCAGTTGCCTTATATGCAAAAAGGTAAAAATGTGGCCTTGGGTAACTTTTCTTAGACAGCAGCAGCTTAATTACTCATGGGTGCTCAGCCTGGGTTGGGGATTTGTCATCCAGTCTATGCAAAGGTCACAAAAGCTCTGGCAACATAATCGTTTGATCCACCAGGGAGGGACCCTCATGATCCAAACGTAAGTGGATTTACTCAGATTGAAGGGGTGGCCGAATTGGGTTCTACCAGGGCCAATCTGACGAATTTTTAAAAGATTTTTAAGAATTCTTCCAAAAACAAATTTCTAATTCAGATTGGCTTTCTTAAACCCAGAATTTCAGATTCTGTGTTTTGGACCATGCTTCCTGACTCAGGAACCATTTCCTGAGTTTTAAGGCCAATTTCCTTCTTTTCCAAGGAATTAAAAAGATGGCGAAGTGGGACCCAGTGGAGGGGGAGGTGCCGTTGGTGACTTCTGGCCTGTATTACCTCTTTAAAAACCTCTTTTATCATTTCAATCAAAAAAAACAGCCAAATGGGATACTGTGGTGGGTTCTTTTGGGGCCAATGCAGTGACCCAGCGTTCATCAACCACATGGCCCAAGTCCCCCAGTTGAGCCAAGGGCTCCACAAGGGCATTAGGTCCCTTCTTCTTTATAAAAGGGACCTTTTCCCGATCCAACCCAAGAGGTTGGGTCTCTAGACTTACACAGACCAGTTAGATCCCAACTTCTAGGTTCGTCCACCAGGTCAGGAGTGTAATACATAATATAATTTTCAATGTGATATTCATGCAAAACAGGTTTATGTTTATTACTTTTTAAGGCTCCTTTTTGGTGGTTACTTAAATTGCTTCCATGGCTTAAGCTTGAAGGCGAATGATCTCATTAGCCAGATTTTCATAATTAAATTAGAGTTTTCTGGTATACTTTGCTCATGTATTGCTTGAACACTTGAAGGAACTGAGGGATCTCGCCTGTAAATACATTTAAAGGGCGACATCTTGATAATTTAATGATAACTTATTTGGTAAGTGAACAGGGCACTAGGTAAATAGAAGTTCCACCAAGTTGAGTCCATTGAAACCATCTTCCTTAAGATAGAAATAAAGTTCCATTGACTCACTCAATGGCCCCATTAGTTAATGGATGGTAAGGAGCAACAAACTGTTGGTCAGTATTGAATAATTTTGGCAACTCTTGTAAAAGTTGAGTTTAAAGTTCGTTCCATTGTCTGACATAAGTACTTTGGGGCACCCATGTTGGGTGATGATATAGCAATAAAGGAATAAAGCAGTAGTTCTTGCAGAGGGAGTAGCAATGGATATGGCCTCAACCCATCTAGTTAAATGGACAATATATATGATACTTACTGGTGTCCATGCAACCCCAAGGAAAAGATCCTACAACATTGATACTTACCACTTCAAACGCCTTAGTTGGTGGAATCACTTGATGTTGATAAGTAAGGTTGGTTGCGCCATAACTTTTATGGATGAGACATGAGTTAAGTGCCTCTATAATGGTTTCAGTCATATTATTCCAATAGTATCAAGTTTTTGATCACTCTTGGGTTTTCCTTAACCCACTATGACCTACTTGCCCGTGTCCTTCCATGATGGCGTGGTATCCTGAATGTGGGTGCAAAAAGGGTAACCACTTGGTTTTGACCATCTTATACAAAGATTCTTCTCAGATCATGGTAACTGTAGTAGTAGTTTTTAGGAATGCATGATCTTCTTCATATTCTCGATCCCACAAAATTGTCATCCAATTAGATTATATAATCGCTCTCCTTTCCAGAATCCAAGGTAAGTATAGGCAATTAGGATAGGCCAACAGCATTTTGATGTTGGGTATCTATGAAATGAGCAATTGAAAAATCGTAATTTTGTAGTCTTAGGGCCCAACGTGCTAGTCTCTCATCAAAATCCTACATATTTTGCAATCATCTTAAAGAAGAATGGTTGGTAATAACAGTAAAATGGTTGCTATATAGGAAGGGTCAGAAGGTTTAATTGCTAAAATACAGCTAAACACTCCCACTTGGTTACAGCATAATTTCGCTCAGCTTTGGATAATGTTTTGCTGTAAAACACTACAGGATGGTCGACCTGCTCTTCATCACACTGGGATAGAGTAGCCCAATAGCTACATTACTTGCATAAGTTTGTAGAATAAAAGGCTTTTCAAGTCAAGGATGGATTAAAACAGGTGTCTTAGTTAGAGCAGTTTGGAGAGAATTAAAAGATTGTTTCTGAGCTGAGCTCCACTCAAATGGCACACCTTTTTGTAATAATTGGAATAAGGGCTCTGCCATATTAACAAACTTGGGTATAAATTGACAATAGTATCTAACCATACTGAGGAAGACTTGTATGTCCCACAAGGAGATTGGAGGAGTCATTTGAGGATATCAATTATTTTACCTAAAAGTGGTTGATTTCCTTTAGCCAACATATGTTGACCTAAGGACTCCATTCCATTCTGAAAAAAAGGAACATTTGGAGGGTTTAAGCTTTATTGAATAATTCCAAATTCGTCTAAAAACTCTTTTTAAATGATCCAGATGCTCAGTAAATGTTTTCAAGAAACACAGTAATATCATCCAAATATACCAGAACATGGGTCAACTTTAAATCCCGTAACATGCCATCCATAACCCTATGGAATGTTGCTGGTGCGTTGTCAACCCTTGTGGCATATGGGTTGGTTCAAATAAGCCTCACTAGATATTAGGGCACATTTAGCTCAGTCTTCCGGTGCTAATTTTTTTTTCCAGTATCTGCTGGCTAAATTTATTGCCAAAAGATAGGTTGAGCCATCTAACAATTGTAGGGAATCATCAATCCTTAGTAAAGGGTAGCTATTTCGACAAGTAATTGCATTTAACCTGCAATAATCCATACCCACCCAATGAGAGCCATCATTCTTTTTAACCAATAAAAGAGGTGAGGCCCAGGGACTATTGGGGAATTTTATTAATCCAGCCTCCAATAGTTGATATGATTTTTTGGTGACCTGTGCTTCCTCCACTTTTGACTTACAATAGGATTTGGAATGAACAGGAGGGTGATCTTCAGTTTCAACAGTATCCATTACTCCCTTCATTTTACCAAAATCATAAGTATGCCTGGCAAATATGTCGGAGTATTCTTCCAATAATTGAAGTACTTGACTATCCTGTTGTTTAGTAAGGTGTTTTCCTATTGCAGGTCCCACAGTATGAATCTCCTGTTTGGTTTCCAGCTCAAAGTCTTATAGACTTCCAAAAGTTTCTAAGTCATAAATTTGAGTTAGGGGTGATAGTTTGACATAGGCTATTGAATTTTTTGTTCTACAGTTTTTGGTTCATTGGCAAGGTTTGCCAATAAAACAGGTGAAAATTCAGAATATGCATAGTTTAATACCCCAGGACAAGGCAAGATTTCTTTAATAAAAGGGCTGTAAATGTCTTTGGCTTGTAATAAATTGCCCTTGGGAATAAAAATATAAAATATATTGATAATAATCTGAGATTTTGGCGGAATAATCACAATCTCAGGAAAGAAAATAGGCATCCCTTCTTTTATGTCAGCCATCTTAGGGGGTAATTTTACTTGAGGACCTTCAACATGGTACTGAATGGAATAGGACCTCTTTGATCCCTAACAGACATACCCAATGTCTAGTATGCTGAATTTGAGCATGTGCAGATAAAAGCAATGGAACTCTATACCCCAAAGGGATAGAGAATAGTCAGGGTAATTAATAATTTTATCAAATTCCCGCAAAAATTGATTCCCCAAGAGAAGGTCATAACTCAAGTTATCAAGGATGATGGCAGGTACCATAAAAGTTAACTTCTTCAATTTTCTATGGGAGTGACAAAAAAGCTCCAATTGATCAAGTACTCTGAGGTCCTGCAGTGCCTTATTCTTCATAAAATTAAAATATTGGGCATTAATTTAATCCGCTTGATCAATTTTGACAAGGCTATATTCACAGGAGATCCAGTTTCAATAATAGCTTTAGTATTAATTTGATTCACTCAAAAATTAAAATGAGTGATTATAAATCCAAACTGAGAGGGTAAAGCCAATAAGAAGGACAAGGAATAGGAAGAATGTCATCTTTACTATACTCTACAGGGTTTTGATTTTTCTGCTGCATACTCATATCATTACCAAGATGGTAAATATTATTGGTTTTGTCTTTTTATCAGCTTCCTTTTTATAAAAATAATCTTCTGTATGTAAGTATCAGAGACAATAATCACACTGAATATCTCTAGCATTTTCAGGCACTGCGTATACTTTAGGATGACTGAGCCTTAGAGAGTCATAGATTTAAGGTTTTCAGTACTTTGAAGGGGAAATTCCAACAAAGTCTCCTTTGTGTCCAAGATACTTCCGAAGATAATTTATAAGCTAATAAAGTAGACATGCATTTGATCCCTAGAAGTGAAAGCAGACATAATAGCAGTAATACATCGTCCAAATTTAACCAGCCATATGCTACCAAAGTCTGAGCCTCCTTATAGAATTGATAAGCGTAGTCTTTGATAGTTTCATTTTGATGCGGCTATATGCCATAATATCCTGTTTCTGAGAGTATAAGGTTTGTTCACTCCCAAATTCTTTTATCAATGATTCCTTAACATGGGACTAAGTAGAAAAAGTCATCAAATGAGGTACCATAATATCATGGGCTAATTGAGTAAGACAATTTTTTAATAATTCATTTTTAATGGTCTATGGCATCACTCAGAGATTCTTATATAAATAGAGTAATGAGATGATACTGACTTCCCCAGGAGAGTACTTATCCTTGAATACAGGTTTAGAACTCATAGGAGCATTGGATGATAAATAGTGCACTCCAGGTTGTTCCAATTGAGTGAAGGCGTAAGAATTAGAGTCAGAAGCCTTAGAATATTGAGGATTGGAACCAGCTTGCCTCAATACAAATTTCATTAATCTGACAATTTTGGGTCAGAAAGCCCCACTTTTCGTCCAATCTTTGAGATAACTCAAACATGCTACTGCTGTGCATGGTATCTAAGTTCCAAAGTTTCAATCTTCGTTTGAAGCATATTGCTTTTTAGATTCACAGGCCTGTAACAGGAGATTAGTATACTTTGCCCATTTACCCACATTATTTAATTTGTCAGATAAGGATTGAAGCAATAACAAGGGATCAATAGGTACCCCATTGGAAGTTAAATTACACTCATTGGAAACTTTATGAAACTTCTTATACAATTGTTCAATCATTCTCAATAGAGTTTCAGCCTGCTGAAGGGATCCTGAATGCCCATCAGCACCAGGAGGACCATGAGACCCTTCAGCATCTGGGTGTCCATGAGGTCCTTCAACAGCAGGAGAACCTTATTCCCCCTAGGGACCCATAGTTCCCAAGGTTTTTTCTACTTTGCTAACTCAAAATTGAATTCCAGAGTACAATTGCTCCAATTGGAAGAGGCGATTTTTAATTTCCTCTTTCATCAATTAATTATGATTAGAGAGTCAGGAAAAAGTGTCTCTCCATTCAACCCGCATTGTCTGGCCTCGCTTCATTAATTGTAAGTCAAAAAACTATATATTACGTGATCAAACTGAATAAGTTGTTGTTGCACTTCATTAAGAAGATTTTGATTACTAATAATGGCGTCACAACTATCTTTACTAAACTATGAGGCATACCTGAAGAACTTTAAAAATAAGTATTCAAGTATTGGAATCTTTTCTAATATATTAAGCATCACTTGATGATGCATTCCTACTACTTGTAATAAGTGATATAAAGTAGAGTGTTCAAATTGGTGTAAATATTGCTTGGTACCAATCCCTGGAAATTAAATAATTTTATATAAATCCCTCATTGTAGGGTTACATAATTATCTAAGTCAAGTATAACGGATTCCAATAATTAGAACCCCATCAAGCATCTGATTGATGTTTCTTAAGCCTCAGGCTGTATTAGAAAATTTGTAATAAAGCTTAAATGGGACCATAAAATTCTAAGTTGGCACAGAATTACAACATAGATGGTACCCTTGGGATTTTAGTTCTAGTGGAACGGACTCATCATAAAATACTGCCTTGCTCATGGTCTTGAGACTCTTAGGTGAAAAAAGAGAATCCATCTTAGTAATTGACTTTTCAAAAGAAAGTAACTCAGAGAACCCTGTTATGAGCACCACTTTTTAAAGTTTTGAATTGCACTTCTCAAGTGGATAGGTAAGACTTAAGGGTGGTTAGCCTGGCAGGTAAAACTGCTTCCACCCTAGTGCAGGTTTTGAGTTTGAAACTTGTACTGGCTATAAAAATTCTCAGTGTGGTATATTTGTCCCAAGGTCAACCCACCTCAAATATTCCAAAACCTGTACTGGCTAGAAAAATTCTTGGTGTGGTATACTTGTTCAAGGTAAACTCACCTCAAATATTAAGTGGATAGGTAAGTCTCAAAGTTACTTTGTGGAATCTCCAATAAGATAGGAAAGACAGTTAATATAAGGTTGTAAATAGACCTATTTTTTTATTATCAAAAAGAATGAATAATTATAGGTTTTTAAATAGTTTTGTTTTTATCATATCTTTATAATTGCTGATCAATTAAATTTTCTGATATCACCTGATCGAGATAAGTTTGATTGTTCTTGTTAAGCTTGATAATACTAGATTTATTGAGTTCCCACTCCAATATTATTGGTGGAATATTAGGTGTAAAAGTTTCATGAATGGAAGAACTTGGCAAAATCCCAACAACTCTAAAATTGCTTAAAATGAAAAAACTGGTATGATAGAGAATGTTTTTTAAAAACAAAACATAGAGAGAAAAATAGGCCAGTACCTTTACAAGTAAGGGCACTGGCCTTAAGATAGGGAAGGAGTATTATGTTTTGTGGCACTGTCCTTGGGTTCTGAAGCTCTTGGGTAAGTATCTTTAGTAGCTGCAGGTTCCTTGGTTCATGCTTGAGAGGAGAGGGTCAGTTTGCAAGTTGGCGCAAGAACTGAGGATGAGTTGGGTTATAGGACACGACATAATTTGCTGTTAACCAACTTAACTTTCTTTAAAATTCTTAAAATTTTCATAAATCAAAGCTGCTCTATACTCAGTGGTCCGGCGCTTAATTGGAAGCAATATATAAAAACAAAGGAGAGGGATATTAGGGAAATAACAAAGGGGAGGGTAAAATCAATGGCATGATTTTCAACATTCTTTAGCAAAATTAGTTTTTTGTATCTGGGACGTCATAAATCATTAAGAATTTTTGAATATTTATAACCTTGGGAAAATGGGTGGTAGTAATGAGGAGCTTATCTGGAGTACTTCTGCTGTTTTGATATAGTTGAGTAATTTCTCTACACAGGAGCTTAATTGTGTTAACATATCAAGTACTAGTCAGTGGGGATCTGGAGTAGTTGCAAATATGGGAATTTTTCTTAGAAAATTGGCTTTTTTTACCTAAAAAGGGATAATAGGCACAACTTAACTTCTTGCCCTTTATGAAAAGCCTTACACAGTCAGCTGCACTGGGTAAAAGATAGCACAATAAGTTTGCGCTGTAAAAAGATGTATGTGGGTATTTATAAGAGTGTAATAAGAATCTTTTAACTAAATAAAAGTTAGTGTCTGCTTTATCTCAGAAAGCAATTTGGCTGTTATTTGCAGTATGGTTTGTTCAGTGTCACATAAGGTCTGAAAAGATTATGTACATACATAAAAGAGAATGATACTACTTATGATTTAAGTTAGAAATATAAAAAAAATCAAACATATTAAATTAATGAAAAAAGGTTGGTAAATATCATGGTGACCGTTACAAAAGGCCACCAAACCCAGCTTACAACCAAGGAAAGTCCTAAAAAATGAATTTGTAACAGTAAAACAGTAGGTCAACTAATGTAAGAAAATTATCTGTTACTGTCTGATTCCTGGAAAGGCGTTGTGGGATCCAAACCCAAATATCAGGGAATCTAAAAATTAAGTCCAATAATAGGAATTACAGCGGGAGATGCCCACGCCTTGATAACATAAACACAAGCTAAAAATAAAGTGATATATAAATTTACAGAAGATGCCAATTACTAGGTCAAACTCCAATATAGATTTCATCAGTAGATGTATTTATGGTTCACAACTAGTTGTATAACAATTTTAAGAGTTCTAGAATTAATAAAATATTGAGTAGAATCTGCATCTATATTTAGGAGGTAAATTGATTTAGACTGTTAGACCTCCACAAGAAGGTCCACAGCTATATTTAACAGAGTCACATAAAAAGATTAGATCTTGATAGTTTATTAATTATAAAGTTGATAAATGAAAACTTTGGTCTATAAAATCAAATTAAAAAGAAGATACCCCAGTGGTAGAATAAGACCTCTACTGCTTCCTCCCAAAGTTTGATTCTGGTACAGGAACTTTGGGTAGGGGACAATTATGACTTTGTTGGTGTTGTGCACCAATGCCCCAAACTGAGATAGCAAATAGCAAAGGCGGCCATGGAGTTCCTGGCCTATCATACGCCATGCATGGAGGTTTTCCAGATTTTTCCTCCTTTCCCATTTATTTGATTTCCCAATAATTGGTGCAGTATTTTCCCCAGGTCAGCCCACCTCAAATAAAATAAAAATTAACTTTAAGAAAGTTTGAAGTCTATATCATGATACATTGTTTTAAATCTGTGCTCATGATACTCAATAGAAAATTTCTATTTGGTTGTACCATATCTGGAATATGCTTATAATCAAATTAGTGATTGCAAGCATTAAGTACAGAACTTAATGAGTGAAGTTCTGTATAAAGATCAATCTAAGTGCAGATACTATAATTAACTCCCATCTGCACCTACCATATATTTAGTTACTTTTTATGCGGTAGTTGCCACGATTATTAAAACATATATAGACGCCTTCATTACTACCTGGTCATGCTTAACCATTACCCAGCATCAGTTCAAAGTTTAAGTAATAGCAGGCAGAATGGCCAACTTGATAGATTTAGACTTGGCAAAAATCTTCTTTTTTATTGCGGTTGACAACAAAAATTGTGTCATAAGTATGTCAATTTATTTAAAGAACTTTTATTTAAAAACTTGCTTAAAAGCGTCTCAGATCCTTGAGACCTGACATACAAACATAGGTGCATAGTGATCTTTCTGTATTGCTTCATTAACAAATTTATATATTATATTTTAGATCAAATTTGGTTACTTTGAACTCAAATTTATAAAAAACTAAGGAACAATCAACAGACCATCTAGTACTAAAAAAATAAGGAACAATCAACATAATGTATATAAATAGATATGAATTATGCTTTCTTATTTTAATTTTGTAACTGCAAAGACTGTAATAAATATAAATCATCTTTAGCTTAGACTTTAGTAGATTATCAAACTATATATATCTTTATTTTTTCAATTTTAAAAGTTATGTTGACCTTGAAATTAAAAATACATGGATTTGACAGATGAGCAAATAAGTTTTTTAATTTATACCATTATTATGGACTCCAAAGTGTAGGTAAATTTCATTATAAAGGCTTGTGTGCTCTTCACTTATATAATTCCATCTTGCATCATAGCATTTTGGCATCTATGCATGTAATATCCTAGCCAGATGGTCCCTGGGTCTGTCCACATAATTTTACACAATGGTTGCAATTTAGACCCATGTCATTATAGTAATAATTGGATGCCCCAACTAACTACTATTTACCATTTTCTCTTTAGTTTTAAGTATTACTTAATTAATAAATATGTATAATATTCACTAAAAGATATACTTATAAATTAAAGGCTTCAAGTACCAAGAGGATATCTATACATGTGAATTTGCGCACCATGTCTCAGTCTGACTAAGCAAATTAGTGAAATTAGATCATGTAATCCTGGCCTATCAGAACATGCACAGGAAGGCTTTACCACCTGTACTTGGGTTTTGTCCTTCACTCCTATATCTATTCTCCCCACTCCCTAACCCTTCTATTGGTGTGGTATGTTTGTCCCAAGGTTGGCCCACCTCAAGTAAAAAATAAAATCTTTAAGTTTTAAATAATGTTAAACGAGGATGATTTTTTCTGCTCAATAACACATTTGAGAGAATTTAAAATTACAGTATAACTAAACAACTCTGAAAAACTGACAAACAGCAAAACACCAATGTCCTCAGCTCAACCTCCCACTGCTCCAAAATGGGGCAGCGGCAAATACCCCCTAGCATCTTCCACCCAGCAGGGAAACACTTTTGAACCAGATTGACCAGCCCCCCAATTCCTTGGGTTAATAAATCCCCCAAAAGATCTCGCCCTCCACTTTGCACATTCTCAAACAGTGTGCATAGCCCCATTGTTCTCCCCTGAAGCATGATGAGATTTAGTCTCTGGGTCAAATATGGCAACTTGTTCCCCTACAATGACAAACAAATAATAAAATTAAAACAGGCGCTTATGCAGCCTGCAGACTTTATTGACTTCTGCCCCTACAAAGGGTACTTTGACCTCAGATTAACTTGCGAAACTGATGCTGCAATCACAGCCAACATTCCCCTGGTGTTCCAGAAAACCCCATCCCAACCACTCATACCTAGTTGCTTCTGACACCACTCTTGTGGTTCAAATTGCAGGCCTCCCCACCCACCTCCCCCTGAAACTTTATAAAACAAAATAATAGCTGGGTTGTCAGTATATGGCGCTGACCCCATTTTACAATTTGTGGTTTCTGAAGGAGCTAACCCACTTGTAGGCCCTTGCGCCTTTGCAACCATATGCTCATATCAACTGAAATTGCCATTTTCAATTCCCCTTGCACCATTGTCCCCTCTGCCCCCAAACACCCTTTCTGGGCCATAGTAGATAAGGGGCGCATGATCTGCCCCATTTGTTTCAACCTGGACCACTCAAAGCAGTGCTGCCCCACCATAGCCTGAGATGGAGCCCACACGCTTGACTCCCCTCATGATGCTCCCATGGCTGACATAAAAACTTTTTTGAATGGGGCACAATCTTCCCTCCCCTCCACCCAAAATGGTAGATGCAACTGCCACAGATTCAACCATTAAGGAACTGACATGCCAAACCACCACTCCTACTCCAACTAATCAGTAGCCAGAACGGACCCCAGTAAATTCAAAAAAACCCACCCAGCCACCCAATCCAACCCACCCATATGCTAATCAACCTATCGTCTCCAACCATAATCCCTTGGGATTATTTGGAGGAAGTTGATGATTTGGGAAATTCCATTCCTGACTCAGTTGAGGCCCCAGGCCTCAAAATATACCTAAACGCAGATTATGTGGCTCAATTCCCAACTCTCTGATATGCTCTACTCTCAGATGCTGATGAATTCTGAAGTAATCACCAACTCACCAAATAGGATGTTGCCTCCCCTGATTGTCACCCCCTTCAAAAGGCCATAGCAAAATCAGTTGCAGTCTTGGCCAAGGGGGTACCTGCCCCTGTCCTTCCCCCATGCAATAAAATCATAAAAAGAATTTCTCAGATTCCAACAAGTTGCCCACAAGGAAGTACAAAAAGTTGCAATAGTCGTAAAATTTGGCCCTAAAACCTGCATTACCAGCAACAACATGGGCACCTTTACCAAGATACCCAAAGTTTGCCTCGAGGCTGAAAAAGCCCTATCCAAATATATCACAACCCTCCTCATAGCTAAATTTGAGCTTCCCAAGCCACTTTGCTACATGACCCCCATTTTGAGTATGTACCCATGCCCATGATCTCAGCATTATGCTGTACACTGTCTGATACAGAGAAGGAAGATTAGCCTCCTGATCCTGACTCACCCCCACCATGGATGCATAGCAGTTTACCACATCTGACCTGGTTGGTTCATTTTAGTTTTTATTTTTATTTTCGTTTTTATTTGAGTGATACGCTCATCTCTTTCTGTTTGCCTAAATTCTATCTTAGTATAAGTTTTGCTCCTCAGAGCTCGGTATTGTCTGTCCCCTGGTCATCTTGCCTCAGTTAAATAAAATAGATTAAACGAGGTGGGTCAACCTTGGGACAAATATACCACACCAAGTTTTTTATCCTGTGCTGGTTTCAAACCTCTTTTTTATCTAAACCCAACCCAGAGTGGAGCATGGCCCACCCTGCTATGCTACCACTCCTCAGCTTTATATTATGTTAAAAGTCACTTATTTCTCAATTAACATAGCATATAAGTCATGCAGCATTAGCAAAAATACTTGATTAAGTGTATTAGTAAACCTAGTTGCTGAGGATATAAAAATAGTTATAATGAAGTTTCTTAAAGATCAAAGATTAAATACAGACTTAGCTTTACAATAGAGCTACATATTTTCTTTCCGCTCAGTATCACTTTTTAGTGATTTATATATAAAGTTGAGTAATAAACAACTACAAGTCAATGACTCATTTTTCAGCCTCAATGTCCATGGCACCACTGTCTGCTGTTCCAGTATGAGGCATCAGCAAACCCCTCCTAGCGTTTTCTACCCAACTGAAAATGAGTTTGTACTGGTTTAAACGATCCTCCCATCTCCTCAGTTCAATATATTCCTCCCAATAAATTTGACCTCCACCTTGCACAATCCCATATGGTTCCTTGCAGCCCCATTGTGCTCCTTATAGCAGTATGCAATTCAGCCTAGTGTTGAATATGAAAACATGTTTCTGTACAATGACCAACAGAATTTTAAATCATCTCAGGCGCTTATGAAGCCTGCAGGCTTTATTGAATTCCGCCCCCAAAAGGGTGTTTTGACCTGAGCTTCACTTGAGAAGTTGGAAGCTGCAATTGCAGCTACCATTCCCTGGTATTCCGAGATGACCTCCTCCCAACCACTTGTACCCAGTTGCCCACTATACCACTCTTGTAAATCAGTTTGTGGGGCTCTTTCACACACCTGCCTCAAATTATTGCATGAGGAGCTGGTCATCAGATTATTGGCATATGTCTTTGACTTCATCTTTCAATTTTGGTTTCTAATGAAGCCGCCTGAATTGCAGGCCCTCACACTTTTGTAACAATTTTCCCCACTACAACAGAAAATGCTTTCCTGATTCCCTCTTACACTATTGTCCCTACTACCCCAAATCATCTTTTCTGGGCCGCACAGTTGGGGGGCACTATCTGCACCACCCTTGATGATTTAAGTCATTTGAAATAGTGCTGCCCTCCATTGCCCAATCTGTGGCCCCAAATCTGACTCCTCTCATGATGACCCTATTGCCATCCCAATTATTTTCTTCAATTAGGGCACAATCCTCCTTCCCCCTAAGGTGTTAGCTACAGCTGCCCCTTCACCGACCAATATGGAGACCTCTCACCAAGACTCTTCTCTTAAACCAGCCAATCAGGGGTCATATTGGACCTCAGGAAAATTTGAAACTCTACCCAGTCACCCGCCTTAGTTTATACATATTCAATGACCCATCATCTTCAACCAAAATCCTTGGAATTACTTGGAGGAGGTTAATGTATCAGTTATCCTGTTCCTAACTTGGTTGAGGCTCTTTCCCTTAAGCTATACTAAATTCTGAATATGCAGCCCAATTCCCATCTCAGCATTATGTACCCTGCTATGATGCTGACCCATTCTGCAGCGACTAAAAACTGTCCAAAGAGGTAGTTGCCTCCCCTAAATGGTGCCCATCCAAAAAGCCATTGCAAAATAAGTCAAATTCTTGCTGAGGGCCTGCCTCCTCCTGCCTTCCCCACCACCATGCATCCAGTTCACAAAAAAGAACTCCTCTGCTTTCAGCAGGTTGCTAATAAAGTGGTACAATAAGTTGCAGCAGTTGCAAAGTTTGGTCCTTAAAACCTATATCACTCACAACAATATAACCATCTTTGCCACACTCCAAAAGTCCACCTTGAGGCTTATAAAAGCTATTTTAAGTATATTACTGCCCTCATCATATTAAAAATCAAGTTACAAGCCCCACTCTGCTACCCTGACCCTCACTTTCACAATGTATCCATGCCCGTGCTCTCAGTTTTGTGCTAAACCCTGTCCATCCCAGATGAGGATCAAGAGTCTCATGTTCTCTTTCACCCTCTGCCACAATCAATTATCTTTTTATCACTTATAACTTCATTAATTTTTTATTTTTTAGAATTAGTTTAAGTGATCCCCTTGCCTTATTTTGACCATCTTTAGTTTAGTTTGGTTATTTTGCTCTTCTGAGCTTTAGTGATGTCTATCCCCTGATTGGCTTACACTCCAATAAATCTAAAACTTTATATCAGAACTATGCTGAACTAAAAATCTTATACTATGCAACTTATAATCTGTACTTACTCCTCAACCTGCACTTTTAGTTTAGTTGGTATATAACCTGTGCTGTTTAAATTAAATAAGTGAAGTTAACCATAAGACAACTGAGAGAATACATTTTAGGAGCCCTGTGACTTGATTGAACAACTTCTGCATAATAGATAAAACTAAACAACTAACTAAAAATACAATCTATGAAGGGTACTTACCCATATCTTTTCAGTTTGATTATAATTGTTTTTTATATTGTTTAGAGCTGGGTATTGGTTGATGGATATTTAATTACTCAGCAACCCCAAGTTCAAAATATCTTAATAGAAAAGACCATAAAATTCATACATAAAGCTTACAATTTGAAACTTAATACTGTACTATAGGTTATAATGAGTTATGCTTCTAGCTCTAGTTTATAATTCATATGCTTGTAGTATTTAAGCTATGAACTTGATTTAATAGTAGTTACTAAACGGTTTTAGAGCCATTAAAGAGCTTTTTGTTGCCAGGGCTGAAGTGTATCGACACATCAGTGACAAACAATTATAGCGCTTAATTTCAAATGAAAAAATGGCTGACACTTTATATAAGAAACTAAATCTTCTTTTAAGATTGATAATCGATTTGGGATTTTTGTCAGTTGAGATAACCTACATACCCAACTAAAGACCCAGCAGTTATATTCCCTGAAACCTTTTTGATATGTCATGCCTGACAACATTTAAATATAACAGTTATTTCAGCCTATAATCAAAGTCTAGTTCATCCTCAGGTAATTATCATAGCCAGATTAGTTTATTAGCACTTATTTGTTTTTATGTTGTCTATATATAAAGGCATTTGAATATATCAGGAGTTTATGCAAAGCTTTTACAATTTTTTAGTAATTTGTATATGATAGTTTTAGCGTTAGTGGCTGATCTTTTATTACCAGTTTGAAATATGTATTAAGAGGCATAAGTATACAATTTAAAGAAAATAAGCTATATTATATAAATCAAAGGATTAGTGAGCAGTAATTTTAAATTTTATTCGAGGTGGGCCGACCTGGGGACGGTACCGCACCGATTAGGGAAGTGAAGAAAATGGGAAAGGAGGATAAAACCCGGAAAACCTCCATGCGCAGCGTATGATAGGCCAGGAACTCCATGGACCGCCTTTGCTATTCGCTATCTCGGTTCTGGGCATTGGCGCGCAAAACCAACACAGTCAAAATCGTCCCCTACCCAAAGTCCATTACCGGAATCGAACTCGGGAGGCAGTGGTAGAGGGTCCATACTCTACCACTGGGGTATCCTCCCTTAGTGAGCAGTAATTTTAATAGTTTAAAAGTTTGATAAGAGCTATTAGCTCAATGCCTAAGTCTTTTTTTTAGTACTAGATGCTCAATGCCTAAGTCTTCTGCTCTTCGTTTGCCAGCTCTCAAGCTTACCAATTCATGGAATATCTTGAAAATGAGATAAACTTAAGTTTACCTTATTTTTTTACGATAAACATGAGAAATTATAGGTTTTAATCTAAGGTTACGTTAAATTGGGTTAACGCTACAATGTGATTATTAATTGGCAGCATTTTAATATCCTTATAGACTTTCAAAAATAAAACATTAATGTCTAAATTCATTATCTGCTGGCGCTATACCCGATAAACAACCCCACAGATACTCAACTTCACATTGATTTTTAACCTGCAACCCACGTTGTTTGTTAGCTATATATAATAGCGGATAATATGATTTATGACAATAGATCTTTATTATATTTTTGTTTTTATTGTATTCAAAATAGAACCTAGGACTACCACTATCAGCAGTAAAAATTTACTGCATCTACTATTTACTAATTTATATGAATCATCCTTGTCATAATTGTTACAGCCTTTGCTAACAATTTATGATGTACTCTGGTTCTATACGTTTTAGTTGTTCATTAGTGCATATTAATAGAATCTTTATTAAATAGAATATAAAAATTTTACCGTAAAAAGTTGTAATGAAAGTTTTGTAGAATAAGTTATCAGTTTATTCTCAAAATGCTCGTTAAAAAGTATATCACATATTACAATGATATAAGATAATTAAAGCTGTCGATATGTTTATATATAAATCTAGTTATGCCTAAAATATTTCATTCCTAACCAATTCAAAGAAACAAAAAATACACCTATCGGCAGCCCCAAAGGGAGCAGAAAACAATAGTGGTAGTCTTGTTCGATAAATTTCAAGACCTAAAGTTATTAGCGTTCCCGATTTATAATTACCTGTACAACATTCTTAGGCCATGTGGTTTCGCCAATTAGACTATCAATTGGAATCAATTTACTGATATATAATGTATACATTGTCACAAAGAAAAATATCCAAGTTAACCAAAGTACTATCCAGCCCCAAAAAGCAAAACTTTTTCTCGATCCCATGGTATTAGAGAACTAAGAAATTAATTAGCTTCAATGTTGTATATAATGAAAAATCCGCTGTACTTAGAAATTTAAATATAAACGACTACAAAAGGATTTTAAAATGGTAACTCGTAGATGCCAAGTTTACGCTTTACAGCTAATTTTATTAGTGCTTGTTTACAGTTCAAAAATTAGAATTGTGAAATTTTTAACAGACCCAAAGTCTTATAAGCACTTCTAGAAGTAGAAGAAGCCCCATAATGTTTTAAAGTGAGATTTAATCACCGTCACTCCTCAGCGTAGAGCACATATCTACGATGACAACTTTTAATCAAAAATTATGCTTGTGAATCAATATATATAAATTAACTACTAGTTCTCTGGTAGAATATAAGCTTTGACTACTAGCGGAGTTACCCGTGCTTCGCTTCGGTATCTATAGAATTTCAGATATTCAAATTTAACTTAGATTTTATACTTAAATAAACAATAACCAATCAGCCAAATTTTATTGCTCAATAGAATTAACCAAAAACCACCAACCACCCAGCTAAACTTAACTGAACTTATTAAATCAACCAATAACTAATCACCCTTCAAAACTAAACTGTGTCCTATTGATTCGACCAAAAGTTATCAACCACTCAGCCAAATAAAATAAACCTATCGAGTCAATCAAATAACACCAAACTGCTACCCAAAACATCTCTATATATTTAGAATTATTGTGTATGTAATATATCTTGCAAACTACTAAATCAACTTCTACTTAACTTGCCAAAAGTATTTTAATAATTAGGGGAACCAAATTAGGCAGGTTTTTTTAAGATTATATAAAACTAACTTCAAGATTCCTGTGCTTTGCTATGGTGTTTAAACTTTATCAGATAATCCATATTGATAAACCACCAAACCGCTTAGCTAAAACTATTGATATACCAAATCAACCAATCACCAACTGCCTCGCAAAACTAAACTTAACAAAGTCGAAACCAAAACCACCAACGACTTACTAATAACTAAAATTATTAATGTACCAAATCAACCAATTTCCATCCGCTTCGTATTCGTAAATCAAATCTAAACTTATCAAAACAACCAAAATCACCAACTACTTACCAAAGCCAATTAACCTATCGAATCAATCAACCACTAATGCTTTATTAAAACCGTTAAGCTTATTAATCAACCCAAAATCACCAACCACTCGCCAAAACCATTTAAACTAGCAAATCAACCGAATATCAAACTTCTCGGACGTAACAATATACCGATTTCCATTAAAAACATATAAAATTTTAACTTGTTACATATAAAACTTTTTGTTTTATTATGAAGATTAAAAATCTGGCTTCGAGGTGCACACGGACCCCCTCCCGTCCACCTATAGCCAAATTTTCAGAGCTCAACCTGCTCTAATTTTGGCTGGGCATCGCGCACATACAAACACACACATTTGCTTTTGCATAAATAGATATATAAGTTTGTCTAAATGGTACTTCAAGGTTGGTTGTAGATATACAAGCTTTTTGAGTAAAAATATTCAATAATTGCTTAAATGATTTTTAAAAAAACTTTGTGTGAATAAGTTTCATTAAAATCAGATAAAAAATAAAAAATTATTCGAGGTGGGTCGACCTTGGGACAAATATACCACACCGAGAATTTTTTGCCAGTACAGGTTTCGAACTCGTAGTGAACAAAACCTACACTAGGGTGGAAGCAGGAATTACCCTGCCAGGCTAAACATCCTTCAAATAAAAAATATAGTCGAGAATAAAATAACATTTAACAATTTAAAAAAGTAGGCAAAAGTAGAATAAGATTTAAGCTTTGTTAAGTATAATTAGATAGTGTAATTGAATAGTGTAGTTTAGAAACTCAACCTGCTTTAAACTTCATAGGAATTCGTACCCTTTGAACAAATTAAAAGCCGAATTAAAATATATGAAAATATAGAAAACATGTAAAGTTGGATTGGCAAAAGTAAAAGGTGCCTCATTTGGTTTAAATAAGATTGTCAACTAAAGTATAGTAGTTATATTGCAAAGAGTTTTCATACTAGTTGGCCAAAATAAAAAAGGTAAAATAGCAAAAAGAGCCCAAAACGTTGCGATAAAAATCCTTTATAAGCTTTATAAAGTAAGCAAAAAGCAAAAAAGTAAAAAAGGGGTAAAATAGCAAAAAGAGCCCAAAACGTTGCGATAAAAAGCATTTATAAGCTTTATAAAGTAGGCAAAAAGCAAAAAAAGTAAAAATTTAAAGTTTGCTGTCTTGCCTTGAAACTAGAAACCATCTCGTTAAAAATAAAGCAAGCTTAAAAGCAAACAGTTGATACAAATTTACTTTAGTTAAGTAAAAATAATAAGTAAAGGGGGCTAGTCTGGCAGGGCAAATCCTGTTTCTGCTCTTTTTTAGCACCAGTGATGCCCAACCCAAAAGGGGGAGCCGCCACGCATCAATCCTTTCTACTCTGGTGCAAGTTTTGTTCAACACGTTCGAAACCTGTACTGGCTATAAAAAAATCTCGGTATGGTATATCTTTCCTAAGGTCGACCCGCCTCTATTACTTTTTAAGTAAAAATAATAAGAGTGAATAAAAAATCATAATGTAAAAAGCGCCTGAATACAAAACTTATGAATCAAAAGCACAAAACGAGGGAAAACTTACCAACTTTGCTTAGATTGAACTAATGCTTAAATATAAAGGAAATCAAGTTACCTAGCCTAAACCTAGTTATAAACTAAATATTCTTAGAGTTATATGTTAACCAACATACACAAATAACATTTCTAAACTGGGCAAGTGAACTTAAGAAATATATAAATATGTAACAAAGCTAAAAAGAAATGTCAACCTAGTCAAAAAGGATAGTGGCCTATCCTGACAGCTAAAAAAGCCAGACTATAAAAATTTGGGTATCAATAGTACTATCATAACTCTCGGTAGAACAAAAATGTACAATTGTGCTGGAAAAGTATGGCTTAAAATAGAATTACGATGTTTGGTTTTGGAACCGAGTGAAGAAAGCAATTTGAAGAAATTATACTAAATATTTACAACGCTGGCAGACTGAAGTCTGATTTTTGACCAAAGTGAAGACAGAGTATTGCTATTCTTTACTACCATAAAGCTGCTATATCTGATTCATATGCAATACTCCAATAACTGGGTATAGTTTTTCTCTCTCTCGAGCCTCACTTTTTAAATCAAAAGTGTGCTGTACAAGAATTGAGGGAGCATCCAACTGCCAGTGTACACTGCAACTATAGAGCAGTGATCCATGGCCAACCACCCAAGCGTAGGGAAGTCAATCCACCCATCTGTGCGAAGCACATAGAAATGGACAGCTTGCCTGTGCAGATATTAAATAATAAAATGAAGGATGCCAAGATAGATGTACCATCTGATGGACTTCCTGCTGGCCCATGCCCCTACATAATTAATAACAGGGAAGGCCTGATAAACATGTGCATATCAAATAACAATTTGGTGACACAAATGATGATGAAATACATGAACGCATTGAAGGGTCACAGAGCCCTTGCAACTAGTATAGATAATGGAGCTGACTCCCCAGGATTGGTGTCTACCAACAACCAGATGACAGGTGTTACCCTTGGGAAGCAAGGCCCAATGCCAAGAACAGCAGTGTCAGGAATATTCCCCACTGGACCTCATCCAGTGGAGGGGATCAGGGCCTCGCAGGGTAAAATAATTTTTGGAAAAAATAAAAAACCCAGATGAAGTATTGGTTGGATCTGAAACTGACTCAGATTTGATCACAATAATCAGCCACTCAAACTAACAGGGCAATGACATAAAAAGTTTTCTGCTAATATAGAAAAACTTACCAAATTTGCTCAGAGTATTTGAGTAAAGGAGAAGTCAGGCACAAGTTCTGATAAGGCCCAGTGGGGGGGAGAATGGTCCCCAACCAAAATTGATCTGGCACCCTGAGTAAATTTTTAGGCATGATCCCCAATGCACTATCAGGTACAATCTCTAATAAATTTATATCAACAGTGGGGTCTGGCTCAACCAAGAATTGATAGCCAATCCCAAACAGACTATTGGAAACAAACCCTGACAATTCTAAGCTATTGAAGGGAGCTAGATTAGCACAAAGTCAATTGCTAAACTAATACAAACTATCAGGGACCAACCCCAATGGTGGTGAAGCTATATCAGGGACCAAATCCAAGGGATTGGACACTTGATAAAAGTCAGCAAAAAAAAACTAAAAGTACTACCAGAAGTGACTAAAACCCTGACAGTGGTCAAGTTGGTGGCTAGGACCCCAGTGAAATATACCCCAATTCAGACAGACATGTTAGCATATCATGGCATGTCTGCCCATAAAGTCAAACAATGGGAGGCCTTCCAGTTCCTGTACTCAACAATGACTCAATGGGTCTCCAAAAATATCAAACCAGCTATCACAGATATGTGGCAAGACCACAAGTTTTTCTGCTGGAGTGGCCAAATACTGGCTCAATACCCAAATCTCAATCAACATGGCAATACTCTTCAAGGCATCATGAGTTCAGACTGAAGATGCCCTGGAATTGATGAAAATCCCCATGGAGAACAAGGTGATCAAGACTGCAATTTGCAAAGATTTAAAACTGGTGGATGCAAAGGCCTGGATGGATGCCAGCATTGACCTTTTAAATGTGATAGAGTATAACAAGTCTGTTATTACAGCACAATCTGCTCAAGCCATTGGGAGCTCAGGCCTCAACCCAACAGAATTAACTGAATATGCAAAACAATTCTTGAACATCTCAACTGCCCTTGAATGGGCCTGACAATATTCCAGTAGACATGGCACTGGAATAGTATAATATCACATTCTCCCCAGAGGAGGCACTACCATGGATCACAGCTGGGTTCAAGGCCACCAAGGCCCTACACTGGTCATACACCCAAATCCCACCAACCACTGCATCAGACCTGATGAAAATGGGCTGGACAAAGGAAAAAGTGGTGGAGTGGGGACCATTCTGGGATTGGTCACTGGAAGATGCCATAAACTGGTCCACCAACAGATTCACACTGATAGAAATGACATACTGGTTCTAAGCGGGGCCAGCATAGACCTAGTGCACAAATGGGCAGAGCTGGGGGTGACTAAACCAATTCATGAAACCCTTAGAGGCCAACCCTTCCCTATTGAAAAGTGGAAAATATGGCATGACATCATAACAATTGCTGAAGCTGCAGACTGGGATGCAGCGGGGTTCACCCCAGAGTCAGCCCAACCGTGGATGGAACATGAGATTTCATCACAGGTGGCAATGGCGATGAAAGGGGTCATGACCCTGGACCTGGGCCAAGAATGGTTCAAAGTGGGGATCTGCATCAAAACCTTCCAGGATTGGAAGCAATCCTTCCCAGAACCAATGCTAGTGGCCCTATATGCCGCTGAAGGTTTCACCCCCTCCAAAGCATTCCAATGGAGTGAGGCAGGAGTTCTGGCAGCCATGGCACAAATATTTACAGATGGGGGATGGAATAGTGTCACAGTAAGGAACTGGTGCCAGCATAGCTCAGTTACGCTGAAGTTCTTTCAAAAATACCTACAACTGACGTGCGGCCTGAAATCTGACCTCAAGTGGTACCAACTGAGGTTCTTGCTGACAGATGCCCTTGAGTGGAAAAACCTTGGGATTGGAGCACAAATGGCTAAAAATATCAGTTGCTGAGGTATCAGCATTCATCAAATTGAAGCGTTTCTCAATTGGGGATTCAGCCTCAATGAATCAGTAAGCTGGATTTTGAAAGGGAAGACCCCCTCTGAAGTACCCAAACCAAGAATGAAAACCAAATCTTACAGATTCAGCGGAAGCGCATACCAATGACAACACCTGGAATGGAGCTGGGAGCCACATTGAGTACATCCATCAGTTGGTCAGTGGGGGCTTTATGGGCCGCCAGGCGCCAAAATTGTACCTAAAGGACACTATCTGAATCCATCTGCAGCTAGTGGAGGAGGAGGAATGGTCTGACCTGATATTGTCAATTTATCAGGAACTCAACGAAGTCCTAGCAGAAGGGGACTTTGATCACCACTGGGGAACCTGAACAAGAGTATATCAATATAGCAATTCCAGGCAAATTGGACTGCAAGGAACTCCTCAAAACTGGCATCAAATACAAGGGGATTTATCTGAGAACAAAGCCAACCAGATACGCCAACCAAACAGCAAGGTGGGTAACCTTTCAGAGCCTCCTAACCGATCATGAATGGGAGTGGGTGAACAAAGCAATCCAGACCAGATTATATTACTATGGTTTTATGAGAATTTTGGCAATCCAGCGGTGATTACATCACAAAGTGCCTCCACCCCTGGACAGTGGAAGCGCTTTATGAACTGGCACCCTGGATGAAACCAAACAAAATAGGCCTACCCCAATTCATCCGCCTGCCTGGCCTAAACAGGGTAGTATACATCAAACAAGAAGATGCCAAACAAGTGTGCCAGTTCTGTTACCAGACTGGCCACACAATGGCTCAATGCCATCACCGCAAAGGTAAAACTACTTGGGAGTACAAATATGACCCCATTGGGGGGTAACCAAGGTCAGTACCAAGACTTTCCTCCACCCAAAAGCCAGAGAAGGGATCCTGCATAACCTAATGGAGGTAGCAGATATGAAACGCCAACAACAAGAATTGGATCTGGCACAAAGGGAAGCATGGAAGCAAGAAGCAGCCAAGCAACCTGAAGCAGACGATGAGCCATTTATAAATCCAAATCCCAAATTGTATGTAATGGATGTTAAGAAAGAATCCTGTACTAACAGAGCCACATCCATCCCAAGCAGAATGGACAATCCGCTGGGGAGGAAAGATGGCAGAAGGTGAACCCAAAGAAGTCCCCCAAGAAGGGACGGATGCAGGAAGCCAACAAATTGAAATTGAAGCCCAACAAGCTGAAAGCGAATACTAAATTGAATTGGAAGTCATTGGCAAACAAACCCAAGGAGACTGGCAAAAAATCAGTAGATGCGACAAAATTGGCAAAGTCAGCTGGACAATCACTGACTAAAAAATCGAGTTCTGCTGACAAATTGAACAAAGGGGTGAGAATCTTAATGATGGAGGAGGGGGAATCCACCGCTCTGCCAGTAGGGGACAAGGGACACCCAGACCCAATCATAAAACCATCCCCATAATCCATCAATATGGAGACAGGGATAGTGACTGAATTCCCAGTGCACAGGATGCCAGGGAATATAATCCCAGTACCAACCAACTGGCCCCAAAAACCGAGTAATACCCCCCACCAACCATCAACTCCATCTTCAGCTACCAAACAGATCTCAGTATGTGACTCGATCCATAACCCAGATAACACTAATCCTCATACCCATGAGTTGGGCAGCTAGAAATGAGGATTGCAACTACAAATGCTCAGGGGATGACGAGCATACAAATGAGGAGGAGGAAAATGCACCATTTAAAAGATAATAATATTGCCTTAATTTTTATTTCAGATATGCAAGCTGGTAACCAAAAGGAAATGGTGCCAAGCTTAAACCATGACGTGAAGAACCAATCCATGGTCCCGCCAAATAGGCTACCAAGCCCTCTGGATGGACCATGTGGCGATCGTCACAATGGACAAGAAAATAGACATAAAATTTGTGGAGGAAACTCACGCCGGAAGAATCTTGATAATGATGGTTACAAACAGAGAAACTGGCAAAAGCATACAAACAGTAGCAGTCTACGCTCCACCAAGGCTCCACAAAAACCATATTTTTTGGGAATATTTAGTGGATGTGCCATCTGAAGTGACAACCGTAATAGCAGGAGAACTGAACTTTTGGATGAATGTGAGCTGGGATTTGTTCCTGACAAGAGAACGTCCCAACAGAAAGGCCAACGAGATTCTGGATTACATAGTCAAATTGGGGATGTGCCTAACGATTGACAAAGAGGATGATGACCTGGCCAACTTAATGTGATGTCATATGACTCTGCTTGATCCCCACAGTCTGGATCACGTTTATACTATATTTAGTGTCATCAGATCTCAAGCCAATGACATCCAACAGCAAGGTAAGCATAAATGCTGAAAGTGACCACATGGTCATCCATGTGGATATTGATCTTGATGAACCCCCAAGGAACCACAAATGGCAACTGGCACCAGCCACGCTGAGGGACGGGTAATGGCACCAAAAGATTGACGCAGGACTGGATTGACTGGTAGCATATATAGACAACCGCCTGGAGTTGGACCCATTATAATGATGGACTCGGATCAAAGTTGAAACTGAAGCATGATAGCATGAAGTTTGAAAAAGTGACCTCCTACAAGAAAACTGCCGCCGCAAAGCAGCTGAAGTCTAAATTAGAAAGGCTGAGGCTCACCCAGTGGGACAGCGAAGACTGGTGGAGTGAGTACCAAACAACGCACAAAAAGTATCAGGCCATAATGATGAAGCAAGACTTGGAGAGATGGACCAATGTGACTTACCAATATCAGAGCCTAGTGGGGACAATGACCAAAGAGGGCCTGAAGCACCTCAAGGAAATTCAAACCAAGGCTAGGATACAGGAAGTGGAGACAGCAGAAGGGGGAGTATCAACAGATCCAGAAACAATCAAGCGCAAGGTCAAGTAATTCTATGGTAATCTTTTCTGACAATGAGAAACGAGCGAATCAGCAACAAATACCCTTATTGACCTGGACAAGCTGGCACTAGGGGGCTTTACGCTGGAAGATGTCACCAAATTATCCGCCAAAATCTCTATTGATGAAGTTAAGAGGGTGCTAAAGTAGTCTCCAAGGATGAAAGCACCAGGCCCCAACAATATGTGCACAGAAATATACAGTGCATTCCACAACTGCATCGCACCAGAGCTCAAAGCCCTCTTTAACCACTGTTTACAAAATGGCCAGAAAATTCCAGGGGGCCAAGAGACCTGAATTGTACTCTTATACAAAAAGGGACTCCGACGCCAACTTCAGAACTGGTGCCTGATTACACTATCAAACACTGATTATAAACTGCTCACATGCATACTATCTAATTGGCTGATGGCAATGGCACCGCACACACTCCATAAAGCCCATAACGGCTTCATCAAAGGCTGGAGTATATGGGACAGCATTGGTTCAGTCCAAAGTGTACTCCAGGATGTGAGGGGTATTGAGCTGGGGTACCTTATGTTCCTCAACATGGAAAAGGCATATGACCAAGTAGTGTGGTCATTCCTAAATGAGGCGCTAAAGGCAGTCAGTATCCCTGACACTTTTTGAGCATTGATCTTGACGCTGTACTTGGGCCTGATAACAAAGGTGATTGTCGCAGATGACATAACCAACTAAATCCCAGTCAGGTGGGGTCTCCAATAAGGTGACCCTATGTCACCAATACTCTTTAATTTTGCAGCCAACATTCTGCTGGTGGCAGCGGACGCAAAACTCTGGGGCCTAGTCCACCCTAATCAAATGCCACTGAAGATGCTAGCATCCACTGATAACACAGTAGTAGGCATAATCTCACTGACTGACCTCCAGGGCGCCAAGGAACTATTGAAATTTTACCAGCTAGCTTTGTTACAAAAGTCTACTTGGCAAAACCTCAGTGATGAGGATCATCAACTTAGACTTCAGCCCACCGATTGACACAACGCCAATCATGAACTCCCAGACAATCCAATACCTCAGGAAACTATTCAATGATATAGGACCAGTGGTACTGGAGACTGAACAGGAAGTATTGTCAAGCTCATCAATCCAAATGGCATGCTGGAAGAACGCCAGACTATGCCTCAAGGAGAAATTTGCAGGCAATCAACGTCTTCATCTTCTCTAAGTTGTGGTACATCGCTCATGTGCTGATAATGAGTCCAAACCTAGAGAAGAAAATCAGTACAATGCTCCAAATCTTCCTGTGGTTTTGGAAAAGGTGACGCCTATAGCGCTGGAAGCCCTGTCAAAACCAAAGAACAAAGGAGGCATGGGCCTCTTGGACTTTGAATCTCACGCCTGGCGAATATGGGGGAAGTCGTTCCTTAAGCTAACACACAGACACACATGCGTTGCCCGACCCTAGCATGGGGCGTGAACTGGGAAAGAGCCCAAGGTCTTCAAGAGCCAGTCTCACCCCGCTCAATACATGAATGGATGGTACATCACCCGTGGATAACCTCCCGAAAGGGTACTTCACACCTTACTGACAACTATGCAATTGGGCCATGCACTAGGGTGGATAGTCATTTGAGCAATTGTCCCAAGATGCTGATCAAATTCAAAAGGACATCAAAGAACATAATTCCGCAATGATTTCCGCAACAAGCTGGGAAGAGTGTAACCAAATTACCAACAAATACACAACCAAGTTGATCAAAAATAAGGTACAAATTGACGCTGATAGAATATGGGGATCCACTCCTGAAACTGGGATGCAATCTGCCCACCCATCCACAGATCCTAAATGACTGGACTACCAAAGGCCACGACACCAGTTACATGACAAAGGAGTTGATTTTGGGCCTGAACTCCCATTTGGTAATGGCCAAACAGTGTTTGGTAACCTGGCAGATCCTAAACCAGGCATTAAAATTGGGCAAGCACAGTGGGCTGGAATACTAGCACAAAGAGTGCCCCATATGCACTGAAACTGAAGCAGACATCATCACCGTTATTATGAATGCGCCATGTTCAAGAAATACTGGTACACAATGTGAAACATCCTATCAGGCAAACAATTGCTGATGGGAATAAATTCATTGCAGGATCTTTTCTCCATGAAAACCCTGAGAATGGCTCCAATCCAACTATGAGCCTTCATTTACTATTATTGTGTATGGGCAGTTCACTGTGCACTCGTTGCCAAGATTTTGAGCAATGAGCGCCCCCACCACATAGGTTTGGTATTGAAGACCAATCAGATTATTTTTTATCAGCTCCGTCAGATCTCAAAATTTTTGTGCCTAATCCCCAGGTGTTATAAAGCTGCATGTTTGGCTTTCCCTGCTGGATCGCTTGTTGTACATGATGAGGCAACTAATTGACTGAGAATCAAATGGCCTGTAAGCCCGCCAATGCTAGAACCTTGGCTAGCAATGGTGATCGCCAATCTGCAATGGTTGAGGGGTGCTAGAACTCTAGCAGCCCAAACTTCCAGTTTTTTTAATCTTGGCCAAATTGCCTGTATTCCGCCCTCCCCTCTTACTTTCCATTTTTTTAGATTCAGTAGTAGCAGGAACCACCCTGCATGAAAACCACCCAAATCTTCCTTTTTAACTCCATATCATCAATTAATTGATTAATGATAAGAGGGGATGGAGGAAATTATGTTCATCCTAGCCAGAACAGGTTTTGAACCTGTTACAGCATTTTTACCCCTCTTACTTTCCTTAAAAATTCATTTTAAAATAAAGTATGGAGTTTTAAAAAATAACTGGGTGTAGTTGTGCACACCTGTAACCACACAAGCTAAGGTGAGGTAAAAATTCTGTAACAGTTTCAAAACCTGTTCTGGCTATAATGAACATAATTTCCTCCATCCCCTCTTATCATTAATTAATTAGTTGATGATATTAAGTTAAAAAGGAAGATTTGGGTGGTTGTCATGCAGGGTGGTTCCTACTACTGCCAAATCTTTTTTAAAGAAAATATGCAATACTCCAATATGTTAACTTTTGACAGTATTTATGGACAGGATCTTATTTCTATATAGAATCTTAGCAAGGATATGACAGCTTGCTAAGTATTAATATATGTAGTGATAAAACAATTACTGTCAGAAAATTATAGTCAATCTACTGTACCCCCAGCTGGTATATTTAAAATTTTTTATTAGCAATAGTAAAACTACCAAGGATCAAACAATTGGATTCAAATAGTGTCACCCTAGACCTGCCTGCTATAATTTTTTTGAGTGATGGAGATCTCTTTGTAAGCCAAAAACCCATTTTATTAGTTCTTCACTTTATAACTTAGTCAATATCATATATATAAGAAATATAGAGAATCTCAATGATAATATCATTTGAGACCCTATATAAACAGAAAGCTAGTTAAAAAGGCATATATGTCAAGGTTTTTATAGTAAAGACAAATAATTCAATAAATTGTAAAGATGATACTGATCTTTATTATCTAGTAGAAACCTGTACCAAGTATCAGATGATTACAAGTTGTGACAGTTGAAGTCTATCCTCAGCATCACATTGCCCTGATCTTTGGTAAGACAGGGCAGGCTGTGTCTGGATGTATGGAGGAGGAGGGGGCGTTGGTCCTGGCAAGGACGCCTAAGGGGCAGGAGCTTGAAGGAGGCCAAGGAGCAAGATGGACGTCCAAAATCAAGGAAAAACGGGAATTGAGTAACAGGGATAGTTTTGAGATTCAATTTGAATTCAAATCGAGAATGGAATGGAACGGATGCTTGGAATTTTCGCAGTTCGCTCAGGATTCAAAATGGAACTGGCGCGGAACTGTTGAGGATCAGAAATGGTACATAACCATTGAGTGAGGATTCCGCGATCCTGCTGTAAGGTTTACACCAAGTATCAGTCAGATTAGCACCATAAGCTTGTGTTATATTTTATATTAGCTTGTAGCATGTGTATATAGGGAAGGAACTGGGAGCTGGAGGCTTCTCAGTTCTGTTTTCTATCAACCTGGCCAAAATTAAATAAAAGAACTTTAAAATTCATATATTTATAGTTTGAGTTTATTTTAAAATATTGCCTAACTGCAGCCATGTTTGGCTTGAATCAACAAGAATTGGACTTTGAGAGTGAGCTTGGGAGAGCTATTGCCTCCCTTTATACATTGTCTTGGAGTCAAGGCATGTTGCTGGGGTTAAGTATATTTGCAACTGTCTTCCAGGGGGTGCTTGTCCAATCTTGTAGCGCGCGCACAAGGAGAGTAGTATCAGGAGCCCTGTCAGCCCTATGGTCTGTAACATGGATCCTGTTGCCCAACTCATTTGTGGCTCATTGAAAGGAGCCAGTGCGTTACATTAAACAGAACTCATTTACTTTCCTGTCGTTGTGGTGGCAAGCAAAAGAGGTGCCAGAAGAAGTTGTGTTTCCAAAGTGGTATAACCATACTGCAACACTCTTGATGGTGATATTCTCCACTGCCTTTTTGCTTCATGAATTATACTGGGTTTTGGAGTGTGTGTCCCGGAATGGTGGGAAAGTGGTAGGGCCTGGGAAGGATAAAGGAAGAATTCCCACGGTTTTGAAATTGAAAGACTTGGAACTGATCCACCAGACGTTTAGCCGGGTTCAGTTTCAGGGACATTTGACAAAGGCAGCGGGTGGGGAGGGATTCGTTTGCCTTGCAGTTAAGTCAGGGTTCTGTTGGCACTTCCAGTAAAGCAGTCCAACTGGGTGCGAGAACTTTTGGAAGAGCAGTCAGGGTTACCCATATCAGTGGAGGAATGTCTGGATTGGATTGATTGTGCAGCATGTCCAGATTAGACGCAGGATTTGGCCTGGGCGGCTTTACTGCAGTGTGGTCAAGGGAAGAAGTCAGTGGAGGAGTATGGCCATATGTTCCGCGCATTGGCAAGAGAAGCAAAGGCACCTGAGTCTCAGCTTCCACGCATGTTTCGCCAAAACTTGCAAGCTGATCTATTATTGGCAATGGCGGCGGTGAAACCTGCAGCGACGTTGGAGGAAGAGGTGGGTTTGGCCTTGCAGGTAGAACGACAGTTGAGTTTGGTACGGGCCTGTCAGGAAGTTGTGCGAACCCCAATGGGATTCTGAGGACAGAGTGGTGAAAGAAGGGCAGGTTCCGAGCCCATATAAGGTTCTAAGGGGTTTAGCTATGTGGAGGAAGGGAAGAAAAGTCAAGGGAATCCTGAGGGTATGGTGGAGGTGCGAGAGACAAGGATTCCCATCGAGATTACCACTCAGGATCCTGAGGCTCAGAATAAGAAGGCTCCTTATAATTTTCACAAGAAACCGGTGAATCTGGTACCTCAAAATAAACCGCTTACTTCATCTTATCCTTATCTGATTTTGCCCATCAGTGTGCTTGTGGGGGATGAAGGAATGGATTGCGGTGAAGTTCTGGCTTTGATTGATACTGGAGCTGGGGAAAATTATGTTGAGGAGAAGTGGGCAAGAAGCCATGGATTGTCATTACAGAAGGATGGATGGGTGAAGTTGGCAGACACCTCCAAAAGAACGGCGGTTTGGCGAGTACAGGCCAAGGTCCTGTTGAGGCAAGGCCTGGAGGTATTCAGGGAGGAGTTTCACGCCGTAGCTCACCTGCCACATTCTGTGGTGCTGGGGATGAGATGGTGGCACCATGTCCGTCCACAGTTTAATATGAAGAGAGAGAGGGTTCTGCTGTCACCTAGAGGTCAGGGGACGTGTGAATGGACGTTTCAGTCCCAGGGTTCGATGGTGAAGCACATGGGTGGAATCACCTCAAGTGTGTCAGCGGAAGGATTGCCAAGGGAGTATCAGGATTTCGCGGAGGTGTTTGAGCCTAAAGGTGATGCGCCCTTTTCACCTACAGGGGATTTTGCATTTGGATTCCGGTTCAAGGAAGGCTCTGAGTTACCAAAGGGTTGTCCAGTCTATCCATTGAATCCCCAGGCCCGAGAGGCATTGGAGAGTTATGTCCATAAGATGCTGGATATGGGTTTGATTGCGCCTTCCAAGTCGCCGGTGGTTTCGCCAGTCCTGTTGGTTCCCAAGTCAGGGGGGAGTTACGTCCTTGTGTTGATTTCTGACGCCTTAATGAGGTAATGGAACCTGACCCCTATCCAATGCCACTCATGGAGAACGTTCTGCCCATGATCTCCGGGTGTGGGGTGTTCAAATTGGATTTGGTGGACGCTTTTAATCAAATTCCTGTTCGCCCTGAGCACCAGCGGTATACGGCATTCAAATGTCATCTGGGAAACTTCGAGTACAGGGTTATGCCATTTGGCCTACGCAATGCCCCTGCAGTTTTCCAGCGCATGATTGATCATGTATTGGGGGACTTAGTGGGTAAGTGTTGTGTTGCCTATATGGATGACATCCTGGTGTTTTCCAAATCAGTACAGGACCATGTGAGGGATGTGAGAAGTGTGTTGGAGGTGGTTAGGAACGCGGGCTTGAAGTTGAAGCCATCCAAGTGCGAGTTCAATAAAGAATCGGTGTCCTTCCTTGGGAACGTGGTCCTCCAAGAAGGGATAGCGATCTGTCCTGATAAGTTGCGGGCGGTGCGGGAATGGAAGGCTCCTGGGAATAGGACTGAAGTGCGAAGCTTCTTGGGGGTGGTGAATTTCGTGCGGAGGTTTTCTAGGGATCTGGACCAAAGGGCTGTGCCGTTGACAAGACTGATGGGAAACATGCCGTTAGTTTGGGGGGAGGCTGAGGAGAGGGCATTTCAGCAGGTGAAGACGAGTTTGCTGACAGCCCCAGTTCTGGCACACCCTGACCCAAACAAACCATTCGTGGTAGAGACTGACGCGTCAAATTTTGCACTTGGAGCTGTGTTGTTGCAGGAGGGTAAAGATGGGATTGAACATCCTGTCTGTTATTTCAGTCAGAAGATGGCACCAGCTGAAACCAACTATCCAGTTTACGATAAGGAACTTTTGGCAATAGTTGCAGCCTTAGGGGGAGTGGCAACATCACCTATTGTATGCCAGGCACCCAGTTGTCATCCAAACGGACCATCGAGCCTTAGAATACTATAAGTCTCCACGCCTGATGAACCAGAGGCAGGCCCGATGGCACTTAGAGTTGGTTTAATATGACCTGCGGATTGAATACAAGCTGGGAAAAAAAAATATCTTGCCAGATTTATTGAGCCATGATTCTGGACTGGTGTTTTCTGATGAGGAGTTGAGGAAGTTCAACACAGCCACGATGTTGCCACAGAACTTGTTTGCAACGATCCAGGGCTGGAGAGAAGGAATGGCAGGAAGAATCCAAACTGCGCAGCAAAGATGTGAGCTGGGCCAACGGATAAGAGAAGAGACAGGAGAAGGTGAGGCAAGCAGGGGGCATGCAGGATTCTTGGTTCGGGGTGGTATCATATGCCATGAGGGAAGGATTTGGGTCCTGGTGAAGAGTCTGCAACAAGAGGTAATGGCAGCTAATCACGACCATCCTCTGGCAGGTCATCCCGGTCAAGAAAAGACGTTAGATCTTGTTCGCCGTCACTATTTGTGGAGAGGTGTGGGTGAGGTGGTGCAGAAGTATGTTTCACATTGTGTGGTTTGCGCCAGGGCGAAGGCCCAACGGGTGGCACTGGGGGGAATTGAAGCCGCTTCAAATTCCTTCTAGGCCATGGTCCTCAGTGAGTGTGGATTTCATCACAGGACTGCCCAAGTCACAGGGGATGGATGCCTTGATGGTGGTGGTGGATCACCTGACTAAATATGCAGAGTTTTTCCCTTGTCAGTTGACCATTTCTGCAAAAGTGGCAGGACAGATTTTTGTAAATGAGATTTTCTCCAGACATGGGGTGCCTGAAGAGATTGCGTCAGATTGGGGTCCGCAATTTACATCTAAATTCTGGCTCCACATGTTGGGAAATCTAAAGATCAAGGCTTGCCATTTGTCAGCATACCATCCTCAGTCAGACGGCCAAACTGAGAGAGTAAATCAGATATTGGAGCAGTATTTAAGGTGCTATGTCTCAGGGCGGCAGGATGACTGGGTGTATTGGGTGAAGCTGGCTCAATTTGCTTATAACAATCATAAGCATTCATCCATGGGTATGACCCCATTTTTCGCAAATCACGGCCAACACCCAGAGGGTATGGGGCCTAGGGAGCAAGGGCGGAATCCAGCGGCAGATGAACTGTCACGAGATACCCGGGACACCCTGGAGCTCCTGAAGAAGAATTTGGTGGTGGCAGTCGCAGCTCAGAAGAGGAAGGCAGACCGGCATAGATCTGAAGGTAGAGCTTTCAAGAGAGGGGATTGGGTCTTAGTGAATGCTCAGATCTACGCCTTGCCTGTAAGGAGCCAGAAATTGGGGCCAGTGGCATTGGGCCCATATCAGGTAGTGAGGGCGGTGAATGAGGTGGCATTCGAGCTGAAGCTTCCAGAAGGGTCAAGAGCTCATCCGGTGTTGCATGTATCGCAGCTCAAGCCATTCTTTGGCCAGCCACCTGGAAGTCCTTCTCCTTTATTCCCAGCTGGGGGAGGAGCTGAAGAGTATGAAGTTGAGGAGATTCTTGACACCAAAGTGGTGAAAGGACGTCGTTCATTTTTGGTACGTTGGGTGGGTCATCCTATTGAGGAGTCCACATGGCAGTCAGCTAGGGATTATGCCCGATGTCCTGAGAAAATCCAAGAGTTCTTCCTGTCTAGGGGGTGATGTGATGGTTGAGGTCTATCCTCAGCATCACATTGCCCTGATCTTTGGTAAGACAGGGCAGGCTGTGTCTGGATGTATGGAGGAGGAGGGGGCGTTGGTCCTGGCAAGGACGCCTAAGGGGCAGGAGCTTGAAGGAGGCCAAGGAGCAAGATGGACGTCCAAAATCAAGGAAAAACGGGAATTGAGTAACAGGGATAGTTTTGAGATTCAATTTGAATTCAAATCGAGAATGGAATGGAACGGATGCTTGGAATTTTCGCAGTTCGCTCAGGATTCAAAATGGAACTGGCGCGGAACTGTTGAGGATCAGAAATGGTACAGAACCATTGAGTGAGGATTCCGCGATCCTGCTGTAAGGTTTACACCAAGTATCAGTCAGATTAGCACCATAAGCTTGTGTTATATTTTATATTAGCTTGTAGCATGTGTATATAGGGAAGGAACTGGGAGCTGGAGGCTTCTCAGTTCTGTTTTCTATCAACCTGGCCAAAATTAAATAAAAGAACTTTAAAATTCATATATTTATAGTTTGAGTTTATTTTAAAATATTGCCTAACTGCAGCCATGTTTGGCTTGAATCAACAAGAATTGGACTTTGAGAGTGAGCTTGGGAGAGCTATTGCCTCCCTTTATACCTTGTCTTGGAGTCAAGGCATGTTGCTGGGGTTAAGTATATTTGCAACTGTCTTCCAGGGGGTGCTTGTCCAATCTTGTAGCGCGCACAAGGAGAGTAGTATCAGGAGCCCTGTCAGCCCTATGGTCTGTAACATGGATCCTGTTGCCCAACTCATTTGTGGCTCATTGGAAGGAGCCAGTGCGTTACACAAGTCCAAATTTATAATATGAGTTCTTCAGTTTATAGTAAGGTTGAATTTAGCTAAAAGACCTTGGGCAATTCTTGGTAGAACCCCTTGAATTGGGGTGATTCTATTCTATCCACTTCTTGGCCAAATTTTAGTTCTTAATAATTAGGTTATGACAAACCTGTGGCCAATTATGGGGAGTTATACCAAGGCTCCTCCCCAGCCCCTCAACAATTCAGTTCAAGTGCATAGGTGGAGACCACCCCTTTTATAGAGGTGGAGGGGGTCCTGCAAGGTGAAAATATTATCTTGCCCATTGATTGGGTTGAATATATTAAATCCTTCCTTAATAGACTTATCTTACACAGTATTGACCCTCCATCAGCTGGTCCATTTAAGCGAGGTGAAGTTAAAGAGCCTAAATAGGTCCAAACCCTATATTTCTTAATTTGGCTATTCCTAGCATAAACCAAATTTTGTGCCTCACTTACTTCAAGCCTCAACATATTTGAATATTAAGCAGTGACAGGGCAGCGCTCCCCTTCATCTTCCACTCACAAAGCTCAGCTTTCAAAGTTAGCTATCAATTTGCATTGCTTCTCTTCTTCTTCAGAGCAGTATTCCAAAGTGGCTGAAGTGTTGTATCCTGCCAAGGCTCTATCTCTATTCCCTGGGCATCTCCTCCAGCTGTCCCTCACCCAAAACCTATAGCCATAGGGCATCCTAGACCTGTCACTTCCAAGGCCAAAGTTAAAGAAATTAATATTATAATGCCTCCCTAAAAGTTAATAAGGTGGAGGGGCAATCCCAGGACCTATCTTACCATAAGGGAAGCCAAGAATCTATTTCAACTCCTATGGGCTTCATGACATGAATTTGCAACCCCTCCAATGATAAATCTGAAGTGGATTGTGGAGATGTGGGTCATTATATTTTAGAAGCCCCAGGTGAAGTGGAGGTACCTGACAGGTTGAGCCCTGAGAGAGTGGATATGGCTAGGATACCCCACCAACCTTATCCTCATCAATTTTGAGGGGTCTGGAGGTTATTGACACTGCTAGTGATGCCAACCAGCTCATTGCCTTACTAATACAATTACCCAGAGTGTGCTTACCCTACAATCTATCCAGGAGAAATACCCTGAGACTGCCAAATTACTAGTTTCCACTCTCCAGCTTAAAGAGGTCTTAGCTCTTTCCCCCAACTTGGGTGAAACACTAACAAAAGTGGAGGTTGTCATTAATGGAGTAAGGGTCATGGCTATCCTTAACACTGGATCATCTGTTAAAGTTGTGTCATCCAAACTCATCAAAAAAATTAATCTAGCTTCTGACCTTGACTATACCCATGAGTTTGGTACTGCTGGTCCTTCCAACACATGTGCTATTGAGGCATACTCTTCTTTGCCCATGAGATTTGGGAAGCTCATCTTTTGAGCCCCAGCAGTGACCTTGGTTAACAATACCTGAGATCTACTCATTGGCACACAGTTCATACTTGAGTATAAAGGGAACATTAACTTGAATCAGGGCTATCTCTCCCTGCTTAACTACAAGGTCCCTCTGATTTTGACCAATAGTGAGCTTAATAAAAAATTACACCTACACAGTGGAATACCTGTCAGTTCACATGATTTTATTAAGGGACCAACTGCATAGATAAGGCTGGACGTCAGGAGTTCAAAAATGTCAAACTTCAGAAACTTCCTGACCTCAAGCACTTCGTTGACCAATGCTGGGTGCAGGCCAGATACGCCCAAGTTGGTCCAAAGGAAGTGAAAAATGGCCAGCCCTGGGTTATGGTGGTGGTTTCTAAAACGGATGTCACCTTTTTAATCACAACGGTTTGGTCCAGTTGATTAGCAAACATGGTTTCAAAACCAGTTCAATTTTCAAAACTTTCAGCTTGGATTGGCCTTGTCTTCAATCAATAACCTGAATTTGGTCAATCATTATTACAGTACCCTTTCCAATGAAAATGCACTTATTGGTGCACCAAGGCTTAGCACCACTTCTATTGATCACCGATTCCCCAATTAGCCTAGATATGTTTGCTTGAGAACAACCTTTCTCACTGGTCATCTTTCCTTTAAATAAATCACGCATTCAATTACAGTTTTTAAGCTATGGCTACTATTACAGTTGGGATTTTTGCCCATATTTCAAGCCAGCAAGATTACCAGGAATTGCTAGGGGATAATTCCCTATTGTGAGTTGAATTGGAAATCAGTTGACCATGCTTTTGGGGTAACTATGTTCAGGGTATTTTAGGTTATTCGCCTGGTCAGATCTGTCAGGGATTGATCTGGATGAATGCTTAAGATCTCATTAGGAAGAGTTGCTGACAAAATATGGGCATCTGATAGTTGATTAACTATAAGGTGTACCAATTGGGATCAGTCAGGTTTCATCACTGACTGATTGGGAATGTAAGGAGTAAGTTGTGAGGCGAGTGATGATTTCTACAACTAGCAAATCGGTCAGTTGGTTTGTGACCTGCCTTAATGGGTAACAAGTTCCATTAACTAAGCAGGTCGCTAGCCAAATATGGTTGGTTCACTTGGATCGAGAGGAAAAAATTAGGGAAATGTTTTCTGACTCTTTCTGTTTTAAGTCTTGAGGATGTCCAAAGACGGAATCCTATCCAGGATGGGGAAGACCATCGCTGCTGAGACAAGAATGGGTGATTCAATGGCAACAGCAGCCATTTCTTCGAAGATCTGGAAACCAAGGGTTGGGTGCTGAATCCCCCCACTATAAATTCTCTAAAATTCACCAATAAAGATATAGCTAAAATGGTATACAGTAGATATACTAGCTTAGTACAATTATTAAGCATTCATTTGTTCTATTCTTTCTCAGGGATATTATTGCAGTGTGCAATAATTGGGAGACTCTTTAAGAAAAAGAGTAAGGATCTGAGCGGAGATCCAGATCAGAAACAGATATCAAATCGCGGATTGCTTCTGACTGCGTGTCAAAACTGGAGAAACCGTCAACAGGAATCTAAGAGAAGATTGGATTAGATGGTACAAGGGAACAAATCCCTATTTTGAGACATCACACGTATTTTGAGGGAGGTACTGGCTAAGCAAGGGGCTGAGATCTAGGACTTCCATTCAAATACAGATAATAGTCGTCATATTATTATCAACCAATCATATCAACTATTATACAACGCGGATGAAATGCACAAAACTTGAACCTGTGCAAGTAATAATTTATAGGGTTATTGGCCAAAAATAATCAAACCTATAAATTTTTACAATTGTAAACCTGTGTGCAGACCTCCTTGAGGAGGTCTTTAACAACATTGTCCGTCCCACATGCATTGGAGTATCTAAAAGATCAAGTACAACATTGGGCCCCCTTGGTCCCTCCAAAACTGAGGCACTTAAACCCTCCAGCACTGCTCTCAGCTTAACTATGGGCTCCTCAGTGTGGCCCTCCCAAGTGTTCCTGTTTATCTGTTTCCAAATACTCTACACCACGTTATACTCTCTTGCACAGGGTTACTTTAGCTCTGGTGCCCTTTGCGGCCCCTTCTTACCATAATTCTGATGATGTGATTTCTGGCTTTGTGGCTGTTCACTGTGTACCACCTCGCTGGGGACTGGAGAGTTATAGACACTCTCCTAACATTAGTCAACCAACCATTTATATTTACATGCACAAACCTTTTCCTAGTGGAGCTTTTGCAAAGTGCAAATAGTGTGCACCAGCTGGTGGCCATGGCCACAATGGGGCTCACAACTGATTTCGCATTTTGCCAAGGGTTGGAGCATTCTGGCGATATTCTTGCTACCTCTGACTGGAAAGTACTCACCCTTCTTTCCTGTACCTTGTAGATACAGACGCTTTACAATCCAAGAGTTGTGATTCCCTGACTTTCCACCAAATTTACTAAAATTGACACCAACAAATCATTTTTCTTCAGCACCGCATTTGGATGGTGCAGGCGGGATCATCAACAAATGGCATGGTGGTGTTGTCCTTGGATAACGTCACACAACCCATCGCCAAAATGGGTATAGGGTCAATCATGGCCCAAAATGCGTTTTATGACGACGTTTACATATATAAAACTGAGCCTAATATCTTCACTTATAGCTCATATATGACCCCATTTTAGTGTATTAAATCACCCCAGAGAACCCACGCTCGAGCACCACAATGATCCATGGAAGCCAGGAGGTGGAAAAGGTGCTAAAATTTCAAACAAAAATGTTATGAAGTTGCTGAAGATATGGTGGGATATGAGACCTCATTAATAAAAGTGGCCAAACATTCCTCTCCATTCTATGATGCAAAAATGTACCCTGGGGGTATGTACAAACCTGAAGAAGAGTCTGGTGGTGAAGTGTTGGCTTTCTCTGTTATTAATAAAGATTATTAGGGTTATTTTTTATTAACTGCTACCATTTCATCCCCTTTAGGGAAAATCAACACTACTATTTTGGTGGATACAGAAGCCTCTGAGAATTTTATTGGTCAAGCCCTAGCCGACTACCTTGATCTGAGTTACTTGCAAGGTGGTATGGTTAGAGGAGGGGCTTTCCAAGGAAATCCCACGCTGAAAATTATAGGGTTAGTGGATTATCAAATTGGCAAATATTAAATGTCTGACCGCTTTCAAGCTATCAAAAACTTCTTTTACCCCATCAATTTTGGGTGTAGAGTAGTGGTGAAA